>CAXHWN010001628.1:42500-71000 GCA_964020975.1 Hermodice carunculata | reverse complement strand
CCTATCACAATGGCATGTGTGTATGTACAAGTATGCTATTGTTGCCCCTAATTTGTATAATTTCAACTTCACTGATAGAACCACACACTGTTCAAAGATTCCAGCTCAAGTGACGAATGACAGCTTAGCTCGGGCCAAAATTGATATTGGACAAATCTAGGCTGTGAAGTCAGAAGGGCTCGTCTACGCATTACAGGTTTAAAGACAGACGTTCAATACTTAAAATTGTTCGAGTCCCCCAATGGGTATAAATCCAAATTCTGCAAAATTTGTGATCCACTGGATACGCCAAAAGAAAACCCAAGAATTGACGTTGGAATGACACCTCTGCCTAAAATAACTTTGAAGATATTCAATATTTAAACTTTGAAAGTGTCCCAAGTTAGCATAAATTAAAATCATACGTCGATTCTGGCCCAAAGAAAATGTGTTGTTTTTTTTTCCCAACATCTAGTCCTATTCATTTGTCAACGTCCAGGCCTCGATTGGCAACGGCGGCGCGACGCAATGCCTCGCTCTGCAGCGAAGGCGTGGCGGTCTAAGGCATTCCCTTTGTGAGGTGTGTCCAATTCGAATCCATAGCCAATATCCCGAACTTTCCTTTCTAAGGGCCGTGAGGGAGCGATTTTTCTTAATATGACATCACACGGAAAACGTTTACAGACCAAACTTTAATTTGAGGGCACAATCCCTTTATTCATACGAAAATAGTTAATGTTCAGCTAATTTTCACGGGCCATAACAGTGTCAAAGCATCGAGCCAACATCTAAAAAGAAGGGAAAGCATACGAAAATAAAAATTACGCAAAACTGAATATCTGTTGTGGCAACCATGCAAGTGATACCAGTTCTGGTCATCTTGAGAAGCGGATGGGTATTTATTCTAAGCTGGCAGGCTGTGCGATCGCGTGGTGATCAGCTACAATCTACGGTTAAGTCTAGGTTAGAAATTTGATCCCTTTTATGTCTAGCCTGGCTTTGATTATTGGTAACTGCGTGCACGGACATCATTGCCGTTAAACGTGAACACATCAACAGCATGATAAAAAAAGGACCAAAGCTAAATACCATATGTATCGTATGTCTCTGCTCCGGGTCAGTCATGAAATTACCGATGCAGTGAAAAACAAACCAAGATACAAATGGGTTGCCGCGATTACGCGAAGCGGCATACTTCAAAAAAGAAGAACACGGAGATATAAAAGGTGTTACAATATACCGCAGGTTTCAAAGAAAATAGAAATGCCAACCCATGTTAATTACTTTAAGTACATGTTTTTACATTCACATACCGACGTCAATTTCCATAATACTTATTGCATACAAAAATTATCCAAATCAACTAACGTTCCGGCAGAATTTATCTTTATATACCCTTACAGTTTTTGTTCACATTTGACGAGTCTAAACATTAATATATATATATATATATATATATATATATATATATATATATATATATATATATATATATTTATATATATACATACATACATACACACACATATATATATATATATATATATATATATATATATATATATATATATATATATATATATATACATATATGTGTGTGTGTATGTAATGTTTTTTTCTCTCTCTTTTGCTTTCCTTTCTTTTTAATAAACATTTATGTGCTCATGTTTTTAGCAGGCGCTATAATGTGTAGACTTGCATTGAATTTAGTTTCAACAGCTTTGTTTAATTTTGCATACATGCTCGTTTACAAACAAGACTCAAAAAACCTGTTTAATGGAGAACTATTGTGTTCCTGTTTACATACATCAAAGAGCCCCTCCATGATAGTATTATGAGTAACATCTTATATGGCTTAATTAGTTGCACAACACCAGAACCAAAATAAAAGTCAACCTGACCTTCACGCATGGGACACATTTTCAATATAGCTGCAGTTTTTTCCCCTTTTTTTCACGCAATCTACATCCGAATATTTTTCCAATCCCTTACGAAAACAAAACGGGTGTGTGAACAGCCTGTCCTCAGCTGACCGTAACATTCTACCTATAATAGGTCTAGTCTGTGGCACCCAGAAATATTCCTTTGCAATTTTAGAATATTTTGGCAGGCGATGTTAGAGAAAAACATGAGTTATTTTTTTTCCAAAAAAGGAACAGAAACTTCATAAAAATTGTGGAGCGTTACCATTTCAATACACTAAATAAAGACCCACCGAAGTACATCTTTTCGAAGTTTGAAGTGAATCTGGCATTTGGAAAAAAGTCGGAGAAAATGTGAATTTCCGTTGTAATTCTCATTGACTTACATAGTAATCTCTGTAGGAGGGTACGCATCAAACAATAAGTACCTGATTTTGACCAAAAAAAAATCGTTACAAAATCAGGGATCCACCACATCACCACACAGTCATCACTATGTGCCACTTTGTAGACCCAGCCACAGCGTACATTTTCACCGTGTTTCAGCAAGATTTTATTGTCGGTTTTGGAGCAAAAACATTAAAATTTCAACCACAAATGAACAAAAGAAGAAAAAGAAAAAAAAAAGCAAACAAACTTGCATACTTGGAGAAGTCGAAAATCCCAACTGTGGACGATGGACGGAAAGACAGACGGACGAAGGACGACGGACAAAGACCCATAACATAACATCTGCTCAGGTAAAAACGAAATCCACTGCCGAAGTGGTTCGGTAGAAGTCCGCCGGGTGTCACTGTCCAAATTATCATGCCGCTTATCATCTCCGTCTCGCTTCGGTGTGCTGGCCGAGCGTCAACTGATCTCAATTACAATAATGATTTAACCTATTCACATCTAGTTTACAGCTTACCTGGAGCTGCCAAGATGACCTCGTGTGCATGATTAACACTTTCCAGGCCAACCGGGCCGCAACGAACCAAGATTTTAAATACCTCTAATTTCTTCAGTGTTTTTAATGATAATACGAAAAATATAAAATGATGAATTCACGAAAAGGTATGCGTAAAATACACCTTTTACAATATCCTTCTCAAACGCGCCCAGAGGGCGTGATGCAGGTAGCGCTATCGACCCAGTTTTATAACCTGCGCGGTTAAAAGGTTAGTTACCATGAATTTGACACATACTCGTAGATGCCTCCAACATGTACGTCATCAAAGATGATGATGATGATGATGATGATGATGATGATGATGATGATGATGATGATGATGATGATGATGATGATGATGATGATGATGATGATGATGATGATGTTCGTTTCCGGGAACAGCTTTCTGGCGAAACAGCATATGAGCCGCTTCCCGTTTATTGATAATTTCAGGAACATGGAACCTTTTGATTGACAGGCTTTGCGGCCAGCTTCATATCAACGGGGGACTTTGCACTCGATAAAGGCAGGAAAAAGCTCGGATCTGTTGAGTGGGAATACACGGTATGCACTCGCAACACGACTTGTGCGCGTCTTGATTGCCTTGGCCTGCCATCCAAGTGCTCTGTAAATGAATTATGCGCTGCGTGCCTGTTCCACGTGCCTGTCTACATTTTTTCTTTCTCTTAGCGTTTAGATCACACTTAGATGCTTATGAGAGAAACACTGTGGACAGCGTCAAATACATCAACTGTACTCCAGGAAATTCAAAGATACATCAATTTTTGAGGAATGCCCTATTTCATACCTGCATTATCTAAGAGTAGATTATCGTTCGTGACAAAACAATGATTGGTTTGTGTATGAGTTAATATTCCATAATCACAAATTGTGTCCATGTGTTTAATTATTGCGTGGCGGAACCATTAAGTCCTGTTTATGCAAGAAACTAGGTTGCTTCATAAACTGCCACATAAGTATACATCGTTGCTCTATGCGTGGATTCCAGCATTTTTCTTTTCAGCTCTGAATATTGGTCATATGGCGTCCAGGAATAGTGTTCACCTACGTGTGTGCCCCAGACCTGTCCTTACAATTACAGAAATGCTTCAAAATAAACAGGACAGTTGAGTCAATCGATTAGGCAGAATCAATTAGTTGCATACTTGGGAGTACAGTGTTGATATAAAGAACAAAGGTCGAAGTAAATAGTATATGTATGAGTACGGTTGAACACCGCCACAAAATTATAATTACTGGGGATAAAATTAACCCTTTCCCCTTGAATTAAGACTGAGTCAACAGCTTTCCTTAGCATGGGTTGGGCACTAAGTGCCCTACCCATGCCAAGGAAAGCTGTTGACCTGGGGCATGTGATCTTGATAAGTCTCATATACATTTCTCAGTCAAATTGTTTTTCTTGACTGTTGAAATTCGTTGAAAACACTGAAGCAGACGACATTTGACCACCAGCCGGTTTTGGCCGGTCTAAGGGGGAAAGGGTTAAATTACAATATATAATATAATTTGTGCAGGTAGCGCCAGTGCTCGTTGTCGCTGTCACTAAATATGGCCAACCTGGTGTACATGTTTTACCAGCGCAGCAAAACTACAGCCGATTACCAGTAACTTATAAAAAGTAAGATACAAGCATCCGGTTGTGGCCAAATGGCAGTACCTCACTGTCAAAATTACAGTTGTTTCCTGTCAAATATCAACATGGCTTGCTGACTACAGTGTTATCACCGTTTATTGCCATAAATTGCGAGTCTGCTGTTTGTCCTGTTACTATATATACTACAATATCTATTAAGCACACATGTAAACACCATTCCGTTATAGTTTCTGTGCAAGGCCACTTCAGGATATTTTGACAAGTCCATCGGATGCCATTGGGCAGTCAAACGTGACCGACAGCCAGTTTAGCGAAGCATCAAAAGTGCACATAAGATGTCAAGGCTAATAGAATGGATACGAGCGGAATATAAGAGAGTCATCAAAGGTCGCAGGAAATAGACTTTACTATTCGCCTGATCCTGTGCCCACAACCTAGTGTTTGTTTGTGCATTGAATATGAAAGTTTTAAGACTGAGGAATCAAGAAAACATTTGAGATTCGTCTGTATGTTAATTGTCAAAGAAGAAAGGTGTAGATGGCAAGACACATAATCGCAAGCCAAGCGCCAATGCTGCGTTCAACTTTTCCCATTGAAATAATAGCTCATACAAGCTGTCAAGTGCTGCAAATGCTTTAATATCGCTATATTCTTATTTTCACTTATTTCGCTTGCACTAAACCGTGAAAATAAAAACACAGTAAAACTAGAAAAGAAGATTTGCTTCAAAGCAAATCTGCCTGTGTGCCTTTAAAACTTGTAAATATTAAATGCTACAACTTTTATCCCTTGGTACTTCACATTACATTAAGGCTATGGCTGGGTACAAAATGACCTTGACCTTTGACCTTTACAGGTCACATGTAAATTGCGCAGTGTTACAATACCCACAATTTAAGCCCAACATAAACCAAATCGGATCAAAATTGACCAAGTTATGGCAAGAGTGAAACTTTCAACGGGCCAAATAACCTTAACTTTGTCCTTTTAAGATTACATGTTCTTACAAAAATGTGCAGTGTCGCAATACCTAAATCTTGAGTCCCACATGATTAGAACTGGATGGAAATTGGCCAAGTTATGACTGTATGAAACTTTCAAAGGTCCAAATGACCTTGGCCTTTGACCTTTAGAGGTCACCTGTAAGTTTCAAAAATGTGCAGTGTTACAATAGCTATTTTTGACAAAGTTATGGCTAGAAGAAAGCCACCATCGAAAGTGGCCTTTGACCTTGAAATGACCTTTCACCTTGAGATGACCTCTACCTGAAGTAAACCTTGACCTCAAAAATGACATTTTGACTTAAAATTGACCTTTGACCTTGACATGCCCTTGACATTTGAGATGACCTTTAGCCTGCTTTGATCGAACTCCACACTCGGAACCACATCTACTATAGTATATAAGATATTCAAGATTTAAAACTTTAATTAGCCCTCATTTGCATCATTTTGGAAAGCATGACCTCTCATTATAAAAAGGCCAGACTTCATCTATTGAAACATAATTGTGCTAAGTTTGGAGTTTCTGCATGTAATACTTTTCAAATGAAATTTCGGACAAATTTGCCTGTAAAGAAAGAAAGAATTGCTAGAAAAACAATATGTTTGTGTTAAAACACAGACATAATAAGGTTTCTAACATTGTTTGGAATGTAATTACATCTATGTCCAAAATAGTAAAAGTAAAACTACATTGAAATGTCAAAAATGCAAAAAATCATGATACTTTAAAATAAAGAAAATTTACATAATCAAAATGTCATTTATTTTTCAATTTAAACATAATTATCGCCTTTTACGTTGTCGTTTTTGTAAAGAGTTTTTGGAAGTAAATAATGGCATATGCTGTTACCAAACGATTTTCATTGGCGACCTATGGTTGCACTGACTATAACAGTTGTTGTTAACTCCTGGCTCCGTTTCCAGACCGTTTAGCCTCATAATAAATATTGCCCAGAAACCGTAAAGCAACAAAAAGAAAAGAAAAAAAGTTTCCCAATAAAAGGTGCTTCAAAGAGAAATCCAATCCCTTTACAAGTTAAATTCAGTAGAATTACTCCCCACGTCTGCGCACGAATTTCTCTGAAACGTATTATTTTCCTGTCAAGCTGTGCATGTATAAATCAAGCTACACATATATACCATATAACAACGTGGATGCCATAGAATTATTACCGATCTTTCATTCGACTTACCTTGAAACCAAACATAATGATATCATGCAATACGTGTGCACCATTTTCCAACTTCTTGACACGAGAAAATACGATGTCCCATTAGATAGATAGATTGATAGTAACTTTATTTGACGAGAGTGACACAGTAAGCGCAGCTTATCTCCCCAGTAGCCCTTAAAAATAAATACGTAAAATACAGTCACGATGCAAATTGAATTAAACAAAAGACGTGTAAGTTCAGTATAAACATGCGTGGATTTAGAAAAAAAAAACCCAAACATTTAATAGATGAGAACAATGACAGCAGATTGTGGTAGAATTGCCGTTGTCCATAGTTGAGTTACTAGTATACAGGAAATCGGTAGAGTCTTTTGAATGATTGGAATGTGTTAGCTGTTTGGGTTTAGAGGTTCAGTTTGTTCCTTAGATATGGGCCTCGATATAAAACACACACACACACACACACACACACACACACACACACACACACAACCTACTTTTGAATATATTGATTCTGGGTGGAGGTACAGTCAAGTTCTTTTTTGATGATGACCTTGTGATTTTGGGTTGTGTGTTGGATAGCGGATGTAATGAGTTTGACAAATAACTAGGTGTTAGACCATTTCAGCATTTATATGCGACATTTAAAAGAATTCATCGCTGATTCTGTTCGTGATTTGTAGATCAAAAACCAAACAAACAAAACAATACACCCACCCACCCACCCAAAACAACAACAAAAAAATAATAATAGTAAAAAAATATGTGTGTCATTAGTTTGTTGTTTTCCATAACAACAAATTTATTTTTGCCCACAGCAAGATAACAGTGAATTACGGATAACATCAGACAAAAAGGTGTGAAAATATGAACAAAAATTAAATTTATCTGTTGGGAATGTTCATATGGCAAACTACACGTAAAATTTAAAAAAAAAAACAAACAAACAAACAAACAAACAAAAAAAAAACCCAAAAAACAAAAACAAACAAAAAAAACCAAAAAAAAAAAACTTTTATTTTACCGTTTGTCAGTTGGTTCGATATAAACAAACATAAAGATATGCACTAGTGGAGTATATCGGAAGACCAGCTGATAGCGTGTCATTAGCCACTCAACACTACTACAGAGCTAAAAACAAACTCAACTCAACTGACCATAATTAAAATTGGAATTTAAATTATCCTGCCCCCCCCCCCCAAAAAAAAACTAAAGAAACGAACAAAAGAACCTAAATAATTAAACATAATAATAATAATAATAATAATAATAATAATAATAATAATAATAATAATAATAATAATAATGATAATAATAATGATAATAAAAACTGATATAGAAAAGTCAGGCCAAATATCCCCTTTTCTCCCCCCTCCCCCCTGCAAAAAAGTATATCAGACATGCATAGTTTGCCGTTAAAATACTACTTTGTGGTGATGGGCCGAGATGTTAATAAACACACATGGAATTTACACAAACACCCTGTTTCGCCCTGACCATTTCAACATACGGTCATGAATTCATGGACGTATTCGGTGTATGCGGTAAGGCGGCGAAGCCAGAGACTTGCCGTTTCGTGATTGGATGACAATCTGTTTTCATGTCATGTCACACAGAATGACGCAGTGTGCACACCAGTGTTATTTTACTGCCGGATTCTCCATCGCACCCAAGAAGCACCTTACTCGAGTTACATTTGCAACAAAGAATCTGTGTTCACCCACACACGCGGTTGTTTGTTCGGGACCACCGGTTCCTGCAAACGGTGAATATTATGCATAGGCCCGTTGATTCGTGTACATGTTCTATCGGGTATTGCCTCCCATCCTCATCCCCGTCAAAGCAACGCGCAAAAACGTAAAAAACATGTAATTGTAAAACGGCGAACAGTAGCCGTAGCCCCGTCAATGCGTTAGCACGCTTCATTAGGCGTTCTCTCCCCCCCCCCCCCCCAACCTGTAAAAGCATGAGAAAGCAGGCATGCCACTCTGTCATACAGTTTAACTTTTCTAACATATATATATATATATATATATATATATATATGTATATATATATATGTATATATATATATGTATATATATATATATATATATATATATGTATATATATGTATATATATATATATATATATATATATATATATATATATATATATATATATATATATATATATATAGTACTTCAGCAATGGGGGGAGTCCATTTTTACATAATATATATGGCTTAGGCAGACAGCAGACTTGATGGGAGCAAACACCGCCCCCCCCCCCCCAAGTCTGGTCATCTTAATGCTTATATGTATTTATATGTGGTTACACTGATACTCAGTGCGGGACAAAAATGTTTTTTGGTCAGGATTTTGCCAATCATACTAGGTACTTGTATGGTCCCCTTTGTACTGCAATTTAGGCACAGCTCCACCTAATGCTTTTATATATATATATATATATATATATATATATATATATATATATATATATATATATATATATATATATATATATATATATATATGCATTTTAATAATAATAATAATAATAATAATAATAATAATAATAATAATAATAATAATAATAATAATAATAATAATAATAATAATAATAATAATAATAATAATAATAATAATAATGGGTGTTAGCGGCCGGGTACATCTGTCAGAAAGGGGCTTTTCGCAACTGTTATTCACATAGGCAGCATTCACTCCCCCCCCTCCCCCCTTCCCGGAGAAGGGTATATGGTACTTACATAGTCTGCCGTTCAAATACTGCATTGTAGTGCTGGGCCACAATGTCAATAAGCACGCACGGAATTACATGAATAATTAGTCAATCTGTAATTATGCAACTCGCACCGGAAGAATAATTTACAAAGGTAGAAAATATAATTGGTTGTTTAGGTTCATAATTTTATGTCAAAATGGTCATGCAAAGTATCCTTTCATTTTCATTAAACAATTTATAACGGCCCGGTGTGAATATGTGATGGGCAAAGCTGTGGAAGGATATAGACACCGTCGCATGAGTATAGAGTAATTCTGCAACTGTGAACATTTTCGTTTTTAACCTTTTAATTTCTTTATGTGAAAATAATTTGCAGGCCTTCAAAAATTCTTGTGGTGACTCGTTTTTTCTCCTCGTGCTTTGTATGCGCAGCATAAAACTTTCTGTTTCATAAGAAAATTGTTGAGATAAGGCAATCAAAGGTACGGAAACGCGACGGTAATGAAATGGAGATAAATGTTGTTGATTTCGCGTCACGATGTGTTCGTAATCAGGAAATTTTATGATTTACTGTCTTAAGATGTTTCAATTCAGTAACGCTGCAGGCAAAAGGAAATGTATTTCAGGTAGAGCCAACATATTAATACCTTGAGAGCTTAATATGGACACATAATTTCCCCCTGTTTGGCCCTGACCATTCGAACATACAACCATGAAGCCATGGACGTATTCGGTGTATGCGGTAATACGGCAAAGCCAGAGACCTGCCGTTTCGTCATTGGATGGCGGTCTGTTTTCATGTCATGTCACACAGAAAGACGCAGTGCGCACACCAGTGCTATTTTAGTGCCGGAGTCTCCTTCGCACCTCAGAAGCACCGCTCTCGAGTTACATTTATAACAAAGAATCTGTGTTCACCCACACACGCGGTTGTTTGCTTGGCACCATTGGTTCCCGCAAATTGGGAATACTGTGCATAGATCCCTAGATTCGTGTACATGTTTCATCAGGTATTGCCCCCCATCCCTCGTCCCTGTCAAATTAGCGTGCAAAAAAAAGTAAGAACTAGGAAAGATGATTTGCTGTATAGCAAATCAGTGTGTGTGCCTTCAAAGCATATTGGTATGGCAATGTACAACTATTCCACAAAACAGGAGTACAAGTTGGAATAACATCTCTATCTATTATAGCTTTGAAGTTATTCAAGATTTAAAAATTCTAATGGTGCTTTTTAACATGATTTAAATTGCTACTACTTTTATTTTTAACTCGTTAGGTGATCAGGTGCCAATGGTCAACAACCCCCTAGTAGAAGTTGGAATGACATCTCTATTATACTATTGAAGATATTCAAGATTGAGAATTTCAAATTCAGAAATTCAGAAAGAAAGAAAGAAAGAAAGAAAGAAAAAAAGAAAAAAAGAAAGAAAGAAAGAAAGAAAGAAAGAAAGAAAGAAAGAAAGAAAGAAAGAAAGAAAGAAAGAAAGAAAGAAAGAAAGAAAGAAAAGTGTGTGTTGACACACACACACTTTAATGATAGACTGCATGAGCAGGGATCTTGAGCATTTCCTGGACTGTCTAATTGTATATAAATAATGTAGCCCAATATGTTTTCTTTAAGACTGGTGTCCAGAAAGAAAACTTTAACTTATAATTAAATTACCAAACAGACATAGCTATTCAATCAATGCAGCCAATGTTTAAATGACAAAATTAACTCATTCAGTGATGAACCCAAAGGATATGCTCTTTGCTAATTCTTTCAAATTTGCATTGCTAATACAATGTGTGAAACAAATAAAAAAGGTCAGAATATCACAAATCATGAGCAGATATTATATTCTACTATGATTGTCAGAAATTTTAAATCAGAACCCCCTAATTTAAAAGATAAGAATACTCAGTATTACTCTTTGATACAAATTTTATTGACAGTAAATGAAGACTTCTGTCCTGAATGAGTCAAGGGATGCCTCATTTTCAAAGGGTCATTTTGATGTCACATCTTGTAAAATATATTCCAGGATTATGGCTTGTTTGCAGTTTACTTGAGATGTGACACCCCTGTAAAAATTTACCAACGCATTTGTTACCCCTAACTATATATATGGAACATTTTGAAATCCCTGTCAGTGCCAGATGAGACCTAGACAGGTCGAAACGCGTCCCACAGTTTCCAGTTGCCTCTTCTTGGCTACTTGCTTTGTCTAAATCACCCCTGTAAAAATGTCCCACAGGTCTTACGATGTTGATAAAGGCTGTGGATTATGAGTGAAATCTATTGGGGGTAATAAAATACACACAAACTTAAGGCGGAAAGGGTAGGGTTTATTTTGATTAGGTTACACTTGCCAGGACTTTGGAATAAGCTGGCCATTTGATACCAATCATTCACTGTCACCGGTCATGTGTGTTTGGTGGTGTGGCAGACACAAACTGTATAGTATATAACATATTGAAGATCTAAAAACTTTAATTAGCCCTCATTTGCATAATTTTGAAAAGCATGACCTCTCATAATAAAAAGACCAGACTTTATCTATAGAAGTATAATTGTTCCAAGTTTGGAGTTTCTACGTGTTATACTTTTCAAATGAAATGTCGGACAAATTTGCCTGTAAAGAAAGAAAGAAAGAAGAAAGAAAGAAAGAAAGAAACTAGAAAGGAAGATTTGCTTTAAAGCAAATCTGTTTGTGTGCCTTCAAATCCTGTAAATATTAAATGCTACAACTTTTGTGCTTAGGTACTTCCCATTGCATTAAGTTTATGGCTGGATGATATTTCCAAGTTCAAATAACCTTGACCTTTTATCTTTAACCTTTATAGGTCACACGTAAATTGCAAAAATGTACAGTGTTACAATACCCACGATTTAAGTCCAACATGATTAGAATTGGATGGAAATTGGAAGTGTTATGGCTGGGTGAAACTTTCAAAGGTCCAGATGACATTGACCTTTGACCTTTTGGGGTCACATGTAATTTTCAAAATGTGCAGTGTTGCAATAGCTACAATTTGAACCAAACATGATCAAAATTGGATACAAATTGACCAAGTTATGGCTAGAAGAAAGCCGCCATCGAAAGTGGCCTTTGACCTTGAATGACCTTTGACCTTGAGATGACCTCTTCCTGAAGTGAACCTTCACCTCAAAAATGACACTTTGGCCTAAAACTGACCTTTGACCTTGACATGACCCTGACATTTGAGGTGGCCTTTTCCTTGCTATGATCAAACTCCTATACACTCGGAACCACATCTATTATAGTATATAAAATATTGATGATTTAAAACTTTAATTAGCCCTCATTTGCATAATTTTGAAAAGCATGACCTCTCATTACAACAAGAGGGCTGTGTGAACAACCCGTGCCTCAGCTGATCTTGACAGTCATCACACTTGCAGCTCTATGAACTTGGGAAAGGATCAATGACACCAGGTTCTGAGTAAGTCTGACCTTTATAGAAGAACACCTTCATGTGCAACATCAAAGTTCAAGTAATTCTCAAGTTATAATGAAGTGTAAAATTTATGTATGTTGCACTGTGACCCCAGAAACGAGGTCAAGGTCATTCATGTACTGTCTAAGCATGACCTTCATACAGAATAATTAACATGTGTAGCGAACTCAAAACAGATCTCAATTTATCAAGTAAACAGTAAATTTCGTGTCAGTTGTCCTGCATTAGAATGCCCATTGACTTACATAGTAATCAATAGGAAAGCTGCATTGAACGAGAAGTACCCGAATTGAAAATCCTTAAAAATCAGGAATCCAAAGCAGTGCCACCTGGTAAACAACTGTTTGACCCTTCCACAACAATATATCCATCACATTTCAGCTTAATCTGAGGGACGGTTCTGAGAACAAGTGAAAAATAGCAAAACCATACAAAAAATTCATAAAAAAATTGAAGCGCCACCTGGTGAACAAATTAGGAACCAGAGGTCCCCAGGAGTGTCTATGTACGATATCAAAGCAATTGGGTGAGTGGTTTCAGAGGAGAAGAATTTTGAAGGTTTGCCCCCCAAAAAACAAAAAAATTCATAAAAAAATCCAAAAATCAATAGAGCGTGACCATTTGAACACACTTGGTAGAGACCCACCAAGTTTGAAGTAAATCTGGTCAATATTATTAAAGTTATGACCATTACAAGAAATTCTATGTTAAGTTTTCCTATTAAAAAACTTTTGTAAAAAAATCCAAATTCATTGGAACATGACCATTGGAACAAACCTGGTAGACACCCACCCAAGGTACATTGCCACCAAGTTTAAAGTAAATCTGGATGATGGATTTGGAGAAGAAGTCGAAAATGTAAATTAGCATTAGAATGCCCATTGACTTACATGGTAATCAATAGGAAAGGTGCATTTACCCCAAAGGAGCCGACTTGTAAAAATCATTTAAAATCAGGAATCCACAGCATTCCCACACAGGGAACAGCTTTGTTTGGCCCTTCCATTAGGAACATATCCACCACGTGTAAGCTTAATCTGAGTGACGGTTCTGGAGGAGAAGTCGCAAATATCCATAACACACAAAAATTCAAAAAAAAAAAAAAAATTAGAAAAAAACTGCAGCGCCACCTGGTGAACAAATTAGCAACAGAGAGTCCCTAGATGTCTTCCTGTGTGATATCAAAGCATTTGTGTAAGCAGTTTCGGGGAACAAGATTTTTTAAGATTTGTCCAAAAAAAACAACAACAAAATTCATTAAAACTCCAAAAATCACTGGAGCATGACCGTGTGAACAAAATTGGTAGAAACCCACCCAAGGTACATTGCCACCAAGTTTGAAGTTAATCTAGATGACGGTTTTGGAGAAGAAGCCAAAAATGTGAATTAGCATCTGAATGCCCATTGACTTCCATAGTAATCAATAGGAAAGCTGCATTGACCGATAAGTACCAGAATTGAAAAAATCGTTAAAAATCAGGAATCTGCAGCATTCCCACATAGTGAACAACTTTGTTTGACCCTTCTACAAGGTACATATCCACCATGTTTCAGCTTAATCTGAGTCATGGTTCTGGAGAAGAAGTCAAAAATAGCTATAACACACAAAAATTCATAAAAAAATAGAAAAAAATTGCAGCGCCACCTGGTGAACAATTAAGAACTACATGTCCCAGGGAGTGTTCCTGTGTGATATCAAAGCAATTGGGTGAGTGGTTTCGGAGTAGAAGATTTTTTAAGATTTACCCAAAAAAGAACAAAAAAATTCATTAAAAATCCAAAAATCACTGGACCGTGACCATTTGAACAAACTTGGTAGAGACCCACCCAAGACACATCTCCACCAAGTTTGAAGTGAATCTGGCTGACAGTTTTTAAGAAGAAGTCGAAAATGTGAATTGTGGACGACGGACGGACGGACGGACGGACGGACGGACGACGGACGGACGACGGACGACAGACGCTCAAAAAACCTCAGCTGACTGACAAGTCAGCTGAGGTAAAAAGACCAGACTTCATCTATAGAAGTATAATTTTGCCAAGTTTGGAGTTTATATGTGTAATACTTTTTAAATAAAATGTCGGACAAACTTGTCTGGAAAGAGAGAAAGAAAGAAAGAAAGAAAGAAAGAAAGAAAGAAAGAAAGAAAGAAAGAAAGAAAGAGAGAAAGAAAGAAAGAAAAACAATCTGTCTGTGTTGGCACACAGACATTAAGAAAGAAAGAAAGTGAGAAAGAAAGAAAGAAAGAATTCCTAGAAAAACAATATGTCTGTTGGCACACATCCATAAAAAAGAAAAAAAGGAAAGAAAGAAAGACAACATTTTTGATAGTATGTAATGATATATAAACTACCACAGACTGTGTCATCATTCTTTTCCATTTCATTCTCATGAACCAAGTAGTCTTCTAAGCATGGTACAACTTGTAGACGTCAGTCTATTCTTACTTGTGCATGCTTTGTATACATTGAACACTGACCTGGCTACCCGTGGCGTGTACGATATCAAACCCAGGCTCTCTTATCTGGGCTAAAAGTATCAATTACCAAATTGGACTCCAGAATCTTGACTGATGCCATCTTTGAAGCCTTTGGTACTTCACATTCCATTACGCTTATGGCTAGTTTTAACAAAAAGGCCTGAATGAGCTTGACCTTTAATCTTTAGGCATTGCATGTAAATTACAAAAATATGCAGTGTTGCAATACCTACAAGTTGGGTCCAACATGGTTAAAATTGGTTGAAAATTGACTGAGTTATGGCTAGATGAAAATTTCAAATGTGAAAATGACATTGACCTTTGACCTTTAGAGGTCACATGTAAATTACAAAAATGTGCAGTCTAACCAACATATTAATCCAAGTTGGAGTGATTACCTGTACCTATAATATTTTTGGAGATATTCAAGATTTAAATTTTCAAATGGCCCTAATTTGCATAATTTTCAAAACCGTTGAACCTCTTTACAAAAAGACCAGGCTTTATGTATGGAAGTATAATCATGCCAAGTTTGGAGTTTCTATGTAAAATACTTTTCAAATGAAATGTCGGACAAATTTGCCTGTAAAGAAAGAAAGAAAGAAGAAAGAAAGAAAGAAAGAAAGAAATAAAGAATTCCTAGAAAAACAGTATGTCTGTGTTGGCACACAGACATAACTAGGAAAGATGATTTGCTGCATAGCAAATCAGTGTGTGTGTTTTCAAAGCATATTGGTATGGCAATGTACAACTATTCCATAAAACAGGAGTACAAGTTGGAATGGCATCTCTGTCTATTATAGCTTTGAAGTTATTCAAGATTTAAAATTTCTAATGGTGCTTTTTTACATAATTTAAATTGCTACAACTTTTATTTTTAATTTATTAGGTGATTAGGTGCCAATGGTCAACAACCCCCTAGTAGAAGTTGGAATGACATCTCTATTATACTGTTGAAGATATTCAAGATTGAAAATTTCAAATTCAGAAAGAAAGAAAGAAAGAAAGAAAGAAAGAAAGAAAGAAAGAAAGAGAGAAAGAAAGAAAGAAAGAAAGAAAGAAAGAAAGAAAGAAAGAAAGAAAGAAAGAAAGAAAGAAAGAAAGAAAGAAAGAAAGAAAGAAAGAAAAGTGTGTGTTGACACACACACACTCCAATGATAGACTGCATGAGCAGGGATCTTGAGCATTTCCTGGACTGTGTAATTGTATATAAATAATGCAGCCCAAAATGTTTTCTTTAAGAGCCACTGAACTGACTGGTGTCCAGAAAGAAAGCATTAACTTATAATTAAATGACCAAACAGACATAGCCATTCAATCAATGCAGCCAATGTTTATATGACAAAATTAACTCATTCAGTGATGAACCCAAAGGATGTGCTCTTTGTAATTCTTTCAAATTTGCATTGCTAATACAATGTGTGAAACAAATAAAAAAGGTCAGAATATCACAAATCATGAGCAGATATTATATTCTATTATGATTGTCAGATATTTTAAACCAGAACCCCCTAATTTAAAAGATAAGAATACTCAGTATATCCCTTTGATACAAATTTTACTGACAGTAAATGAAGACTTCTGTCCTGAATGAGTCAAGGCATGCCGCATTTTCAAAGTGTCATTTTGATGTCACGTCTTGTAAAATATATACCAGGATTATGGCTTGTTTGCAGTTTAATTGAGATCTGACACCCCTGTAAAAATGTCCCACAGGTCTTACGGTGTTGATAAAGGCTGTGGATTATGAGTGAATTCTATTGGGGGTAATAAAACACACATAAACTTAAGGAGGAAAGGGTAGGGTTTAATTTGATGTGGTTACACTTGCCAGGACTTTGGAATAAGCTGGCCATTTGATACCAATCATTCACTGTCACTGGTCGTGTGTGTTTGGTGGGGTGGCAGACACATACTGTATAGTATATAACATATTGAAGATCTAAAAACTTTAATTAGCCCTCATTTGCATAATTTTGAAAAGCATGACCTCTCATTATAAAAAGGCCAGACTTTATCTATAGAAGTATAATTGTGACAAGTTTGGAGTTTCTACGTGTTATACTTTTCAAATGAAATGTCGGACAAATTTGCCTGTAAAGAAAGAAAGAAAGAAAGAAAGAAAGAAAGAAAGAAAGAAAGAAGAAAGAAAGAAAGAAAGAAAGAAAGAAAGAAAGAAAGAAAGGAATAAAGAATTCCTAGAAAATCAGAAAAGTGTGTGCTGACACACACACTTTAATAAAGAATTCCTAGAAAAACAGTATGTCTGTGTTGGCACACAGACATAATAAAGAATTCCTAGAAAAACAGAAAAGTGTGTGCTGACACACACACTTTAAATAAAGAATTCCTAGAAAAACAGAAAAGTGTGTGCTGACACACACACTTTAATTCCTAGAAAAACAGAAAAGTGTGTGCTGACACACACACTTTAAAGATGTAACTGCAAACTAGAAAGGAAGATTTGCTCTAAAGCAAATCTGTCTGTGTGCCTTCAAAAGCTGTAAATATTAATTGGTACAACTTTTGTGCTAAGGCACTTCACATTGAATTAAATTTATAGCTGGATGATATTTCCAAGTTCAAATAACCTTGACCTTTTACCTTTAACCTTTATAGGTCACGTGTAAATTGCAAAAATGTACAGTGTTACAATACCCACGATTTAAGTCCAACATGATTAGAATTGGATGGAAATTGGCCGCGTTATGGCTGAGTGAAATTTTCAAAGGTCCAGATGACATTGACCTTTGACCTTTTGGGGTCACATGTAATTTTCAAAATGTGCAGTGTTGCAAAAGCTACAATTTGAACCAAACATAATCAAAATTGGATAAAAATTGACCAAGTTATGGCTAGAAGAAAGCCACCATCGAAAGTGGCCTTTGACCTTGAAATGACCTTTGACCTTGAGATGACCTCTACCTGAAGTGAACCTTCACCTCAAAAATGACACCTTGGCCTAAGACTGACCTTTGACCTTGACATGACCTTGACATTTGAGATGGCCTTTACCTTGCTATGATCAAACTCCTATACACTGGGAACCACATCTGCTATAGTATATAAAATATTGATGATTTAAAACTTTTATTAGCCCTCATTTGCATAATTTTGAAAAGCATGACCTCTCATTACAAAAAAGCCAGACTTCATCTATAGAAATATAACTTTGCCAAGTTTGGAGTTTCTACGTGGAATACTTTTTAAATAAAATGTCGGACAAACTTGTCTGGAAAGAAAGAAAGAAAGAAAGAAAGAAGGAAGGAAGGAAGGAAGGAAGGAAAGAAAGAAAGAAAGAAAGAAAGAAAGAAAGAAAGAAAGAAAGAAAGAAAGAAAGAAAGAAAGAAAGAAAGAAAGAAAGAAAGAAAGAAAGAAAGAAAGAAAGAAAGAAAAACAATATGTCTGTGTTGGCACACAGCCATTAAGAAAGAAAGTGAGAAAGAAAGAAAGAAAGAAAGAAAGAAAGAAAGAAAGAAAGAAAGAAAGAAAGAAAGAAAGAAAGAAAAGAAAGAATTCCTAAAAAACAATATGTCTGTTGGCACACATCCATAAAAAAGAAAAAAGGAAAGAAGGAAAGACAACATTTTTGATAGTATGAAATGGTATATAAACTACCACAGACTGTGTCATCATTCTTTTCCATTTCATTCTCATGAACCAAGTAGTCTTCTACGCATGATACAACTTGTAGACGTCAGCCTATTCATACTTGTGATTGCTTTGTTTACATTGAACACTGACCTGGCTACCCGTGGCTGCAAGGAAAGCTACAGCTTCCTGTGGCTTTCAGTTGAATCTGTTATGTCTTACCCAATTAATTAATTATGTGTTGTTCCAATTTTCTAAGTTACGTCTTGTCTGTCTTGTGTAAACATGACAAAAGCAGTCACACACGGCATTCTGTGTGCTACTCAGGGGCACACATACAGACAAGCATGCTGCCCGTAGCCTGATATCAAACTCTCTTATCTGGGCTAAAAGTATCAATTACCAAAGCGGACTCCACAATCTTGACTGATTCCATCTTTGAAGCCTTTGGTACTTCACATTCCATTACGCTTATGGCTAGTTTTAACAAAAAGGCCTGAATGAGCTTGACCTTTAATCTTTAGGCATTGCATGTAAATTACAAAAATATGCAGTGTTGCAATACCTACAAGTTGGGTCCAACATGGTTAAAATTGGTTGAAAATTGACTGAGTTATGGCTAGATGAAAATTTCAAATGTGAAAATGACATTGACCTTTGACCTTTAGAGGTCACATGTAAATTACAAAAATGTGCAGTCTAACCAACATATTAATCCAAGTTGGAGTGATTACCTGTACCTATAATATTTTTGGAGATATTCAAGATTTAAATTTTCAAATGGCCCTAATTTGCATAATTTTCAAAACCGTTGAACCTCTTTACAAAAAGACCAGGCTTTATGTATGGAAGTATAATCATGCCAAGTTTGGAGTTTCTATGTTAAATACTTTTCAAATGAAATGTCGGACAAATTTGCCTGTAAAGAAAGAAAGAAAGAAAGAAAGAAAGAAAGAAAGAAAGAAAGAAAGAAAGAAGAAAGAAGAAAGAAAGAAATAAAGAATTCCTAGAAAAACAGTATGTCTGTGTTGGCACACAGACATAATGATGAACAGTAGCTGTGGCCCCGTTGGTGCGTCAACACGCTTCATTGGGTGTGCTCCATCCCCAAACAACCTGATATTGAATGAGAAAACAGGCATGCCCCTCTGTCATACAGTTTTCAGTACATAAAATAATTCTTCAGCAATGGTGGGTCAAAATATACATAATACATATACTCAGGCGGACCGGAGACTTGAGGGGAGCAAACACTGGTCCCCCCTGAGTCTAGTCATCTTTATGCTTACGTGTATTCATATGTTGTCACTCTAATACTGACAAAACTAGAAAAGAAAGATTTGCTTGAAAGCAACTCTGTCTGTGTGTGTGAAAAATTTGCACAAGAACAAAAATATGCAGTGTTGCAACACTTATACAATATCTATAATTTGAGCCCGACATGATCAAAATTGGATTAAAAGTGGCCGAGTTATGGCTAGATGAACATTTCAAAGGTCCAAATGACCTTGATCTTTTACCTGTATAGGTCATATGTAATTATAAAAATGTGCAGTGTTACAGTAGCTACAATTTGTGTCCAACATAATCATTATTGGATCATAATTGACCGAGTTATAGCTACATGAATATTTCAAATGGCAAAATGACCTTGGCCTTTGACCTCTAGAGGTCACATGTAAATTAAAAAAATGTGCAGTGTTACAGTAGCTACAATTTGTGTCCAACATGATCAAACTTGGATGGAAATTGACTGAGTTATGGCTTGATGAATATTTCAAACGTACAAATGACCTTGACCTTTGACCTTTAAGAGGTCATATGTACGTTTTGAAAATGTGCAGTGTTACAATATCTACAATTTGGGTCCAACATCATCAAAATCGGATGAATACTTTGGAAGCCAGAAGCAATTGAATTTTTTAATTGCCCTAATTTGCATAAAATCTTAACTATTCAGAACGATATGCAAAACTTCACTGCAGGTGCTATAGCCATGCAAAGTTTGCAGTTTCTAGCTTGCACGGTGTCTGAGCTTAAGGCGACACAAAAATCTGGCGGAAAGAAAGATAGGAAGGAAAGAAAGAAAGAAAGAAAGAAAGAAAGAAAGAAAGAAAGAAAGAAAGAAAGAAAGAAAGAAAGAAAGAATATTGGGTAAAACAATATGTCTGTGTTCAAACACAGACATAAATATGCTTATATGTGTCTGATACTCAGGTTAATGGGACACCAAAAATGTTTTTATTTAAGTTTATTCGTTAGGATTATGCCAATTATGCTAGGTACTTGTGTGGACCCCCTTGTACTGCAATTTAGGCGTTAATCCACCTAATATATATATATATATATATATATATATATACATATATATGTAAATAATAATGATAATTATAGGTGCAAGCGGTCGGGCTCATCTTTCATAAAGGGACGTTTCACAAAGGTCATTCACATAGCGCCGCATGTTGGAGGCGTATTTGTAATTTCTAGTCGCTTCGCGGATTATCGGGTCAAGGGCAGTGTCAAGCGGAATAGGCACATGTCATGTCATGTTGCCAAAGCTCATGAATAGTAAATACCCCTTGCAAAAAAGTGGTCGAACCGGTGAAGATATCTGCAGGGTGCAGTATGAAGAGCCGTTATCATCACGGGCTTTGAGTGCACAAAAATTTGGGACGTGATAACCTTCCCACCCACAATATGTTCGGTTATCTCCACTTGCACTTCTAGTTTTACTTACCTCGGTAAATTAGGCCAATACACTGCGTGTGTTTTAATGCGAAATAGATAAATAAATAATCGTTAATAATGATATGATGATGGCGATTATGATAATAATGACAATTGTATAAACAACAGCATGA
Organism: Hermodice carunculata; assembly: GCA_964020975.1. Classification (NCBI taxonomy): domain Eukaryota; kingdom Metazoa; phylum Annelida; class Polychaeta; order Eunicida; family Amphinomidae; genus Hermodice; species Hermodice carunculata. The sequence continues at coordinate 49,258 of CAXHWN010001628.1, read as the reverse complement.
GTCTTTAACCTCGCAGATGCGGTCCAGGGTTTAAAAAAAATGTATGTTGAATTTACTGACTGAAAGCTGCCTGCCAGCAAGGTCAGAAATACTACCCTGTGGAGCAAAATATTTTACCAAAGCAAAATTTAATTTTCTCCACGCTGTCGATGATGGTGTAACACGTCTAGGGAAAACCAGATCCTTTGCACAAGAACACGACTGCACATAAATGGGGACAATACGCAGTATGCATATTAATATCCCGCCACAACGCACGGGTTTGACTCCTGGCGATCAGGGAGACGTGCGGGTTGCATCACTGTCACAGACAGGCCATATGCTCATTTCTCGCAAAATTAGCATTTTTGTTAAAAATGTGGGGTCATAAATACTAAACTGGCATTCCATAAGCCTTTAATAAGTATACTGTATTTCCAAAATATTAGTACTATCACGCTGGTCCCCACAGGTACCGACAAGTATCTCGCCATATCTCACCAAGCGAGACTAGTCAATCAGGTAATGCAGTTTGGGCGGGAACTTAATATGGATATCTCCTATTTAAGAACGCAATGATGTTCTCCTCATGTCTGAAGCACGGTATATTATAAGCAAGAGATCACGGGCTCCCCGTTCACGTTTAGTGTTCTGTGAATACCGTATACAGATATGTTCATAAAACGAAGTGTGTTGGTGATTTCATGTATCTATATCTAACATTGGGTGTTGGGCAAATCGTGTGTGTGTGTGTGGGCGTGTGTGTGTGTGTGTGTGTGTGTGTGTGTGTGTGTGTGTGTGTGTCGGATACCGGAAAGAAGAAAAGTGACATGGAACTCGGTAAGGCATGGGTCAACATTATCATCATTTTTGAATAGGCACTGTGGATACTAAATTTCCTGCCCCCCCCCCCCCCAAATAGTACTTTATAAATGATGATTTTCCCAAAAAACCATACCAAAATTGCACAAAATAGGCCAAAAATTGACCATCCTTTTCCATATTCTGTGAAAGTGTACAGACCCCCCCCCCCTTGCGTACTGTAAGTACTAATTCCAAAATGATGAAATTGTTGAACATCCCTAAGTATATTATTAGTATTAAGTGATACAAGCAAATCGAGGTTTGGATAAAAGCAAGGACGGTAGAGAGAGCTCTCTCTGCTCTCCTTGATAAAACAAAGATTGGAAAAAGCTTATGCGTCCCCTCACATGCTCTTTCCTGTGTGGGCCGCACTGGACAAAAAGTAAAAGCGCTCCATGGAATCCTGCTTTGTTTGATATTAATATCTTCATACGTTCCTGTTCCACATGGTCCTTTTTTGGTTCGTTGGTTTTTAATATCATATCATTTCACGCGTTGCGTCCATGTAGGTCCCTCGTTACATGTCCTGTACAAGCAATATCTGATTAATTGACTGACAAAATAATAACATTATTCGAGTGAACTTTGCACAGGAGTGTCGTGTCACTGCTGAAGTGTCACCACTTCTGGATATTTTAACTACATGATTATAATCGAAGGGACATTGAAATAAACACAACAATCCTAAAGCAAACGGGTTGTCACAGTCACTCACACACGCACACCCCCACACCCCCATATATATATAAGACATTATGTATTCGCCATAGAATTTGTTTGCGAAAGGTGGTGTCACCAATACGCATTTCACGGGTTCACGGGGCAGCGTTTTTCTGGCTAACGGGCATTTTTCGCGTGGCAATTTCAGAATGTTGTAAGAGTTTTCACTGTTTTTTTGAGAAAAAAATACCGGTGAAGTTTTGATTGCAAACTTCACCATATATGCAATCATCTAGTTTATCTGCAGGATTATGGGGCGCGAGGGTGACCCAAAGTGTTGATGTCCTTCGCTTGAGAATGTGTGAAATGAGTGCACGGAGTGGGTCCAATAGACCTATACTGCACAGGCTTTTTGTGATCACCAGACTCTTCGCGGGTCTATTTCCGTTGTTACAAAGGCACGTCTTTTTCCTGATCTGAAGAGTCGCTCATCGGACTGTTTTTAAAGACTTCTGAGTACTCTTCTTTAAGACTCCACTGGGGCATTCGTGATCCTGAACCGTTTGGATAGAGTTGAACGCTGCAGGTTTTCTACGCAACGTCCTATCACTTTAATGCAGAAAAATATATTCTGCTGGACGAAGGGGATTTGACCGCATGACCACTGAATCTTCGGTTCAGCACATCAATCGCTCGCCCACGGACAGTGCGAACTGCCAGACCGTATTAATTTTCTTTGTTTATAAGTAATATACATCGTTCTGTTATACACTCACTGCCCTAAAACGTCGCGTAGGTCAGTAAATCAAGTGTATCGGGACATTGAGCTTGAACAATGGACACAAGGCAAGATTCAGATTTTCACTTCTTTTCACTCGAGTTCAGTCTGTTCATTTGATTTCTGACATCAGAGCGCTATGCACCTGTAATACATTGGAGGTCGTTAACGGCTTCAGCGATCTGTCTCTCTTAAAAGAGTACTTTTGATACTCGCCTTCCGCTCGCGCTCTTTTTTTTTTTTTTCAAAGAAGATATAGCTGCGGACGTTAGCAAGTGCGAAGTGGCATGTTTTACTATATGTATAATCTTGTTTGTAGTCTACTATCAGGAAAGGTCCAAAATTCATTTGAAGCATAACCCTACACCGTACCTTGCATTTGATTAGGTAATCTCTCACAAGTATTTCCCCCCAGAGTGCCATGATTTCATTTACATAACTCATAACTCAGAACGCAAAAACATTCTATTTGACATATTACAAAAAAACGACAGTGTAACATGAAGTGTGTTACACCCCAATAGTGGAAAATTGTTTTCACAATAGAAAGTCAGGATAGCCCCCACTAAGAATTTAAAATTACATGGAGCCAGCGGAACGAGACCGCCGTCCAACTTGCAACGTCCTGTCTTCCGGTGGCCGAAACCGAAATTGCTACATGGCAATATAAATTGCAAGGCTGTAATTACAACATCTGAAATTACAATGTTGTGTCTTAGGGGCCGTTCATATTCACTCGTAATTCAGGAATTTTACCGTTGTAACACTTCCTTCCGTTTCCAGTGTTCACATTGAAAACGGATATTTCTCTATAAATCAGTACCGTGCCCTTATTGTGGAATCGGTATTCACGCCACCTCGCGAGGTGGTGTGACGACGGTACCCTTTCGGAACAATAATTATAACGTTTTCAAATGTCCTATTTGAATAATTGTGCCCGTTCCTAGCTGAAACTCCCCATTTGGCATGCGAAGTTTCATCAGCTGTGTGTGCTTCTAATAACAACAGTGGTCATCTGTTGTGGGAAGATTACCCGCAAATACTTGCGGTCAGTAGTTACCTATCCCTGGATCCAACACGCCGTATGCATATTAATTTCCCGCCACAAAGCACGGGTTTGACGCCAGGCGATCACGGGGGACGTGCGCATCACATCACTGTCACAGACAGGGCCACATCTTCATTTCTCACAAAATTAGTCCCCCCCCCCCCTTTTTTTTTTTTTCTTGAAAATTTAAGTTCACAAATGCCAAACTGGTATCCATGTTCCCGAGCCATATTTAAAGAAAAATTTCCATCTGCCTTTAATAATTTAAGTTTTCTTTATTTCCAAAATATTCGTAATATCCCGCTTGTTCCCACAGGTACCGACCAGTATCTCGCCATATCCCGCCAATCGAGACTAGGCAATCAAGTATGCAGTTGTGGCGGGAAATTAATACTTCTTGGGGAATCAAACAAACGAACCCGCTCCCGTGGCAGTTGCAAAGGCAACAAATAGGTTGAGTTTCTGATGCATTTTTTTATGGTTGTCAGTACAAGTTCCATATCAACGTTGTGCCCTAGCTTTCTGTTCTTCTCCCCTCGCCCTTTCGTCTTTGTGTCATTTTGTTCAAGAAAAACTTCACCACCCCCCCAAACAAACAAAAAAAAACAAAAAAAAAAAAACGAAAAAAGAAAAAAAAGCAACAAAAGCAAAGAACAACAAAAACAAAATAAAAATAAAAGCAAAAACAAAAACAAAAACAAACAGAACAAAAACAAACAAAAAAAAAAAAAAAAAAACGACCACCCCCTGTGCCATTTTGATAAGAGAGAAAGGTGTCGAAATTTCGAGCGCTGTGTGACCTTGATAATCCGATATAATCTAACAGAATATTCAAATTAGAACAGCTTAAATTATGGAAGTAAGAAGTCTTACCGTTGTATATATATGAGTTTGAACACTCAAACCGGAACCATCTTGTACCGCTTTTGAAAAAAAAAAATTACCACCGAAATTAATACTGACGTGAATATCAACGTGCTCTTAATTTAGCATTCCGATCGGTGCGAATTTTTCAGTGTTTTACTTGGATGATCACGGTCAGCGTGAGCTTAAGCGGCCCAATGGCGCGGAATATGAAGGAGCCAATGTTAACATATTATTAATCGACGGACAAACAATGCTACTTCGCACAGAGAACACCAGCGGGTCTTAAATTCCAAAGATATTTGTAGCATTGATCTTTGCAAAGCGATTTGCGCGGGATGGCCAGACATGACACATCGATCACTTTTTTACAGTCCAATGGCACGACTGTATTTTTCATCGAGGCAGTCATTAGATATATGATATTTACTCCATTTATGAAAGAATAGCGGCTGTAATCTGCAAAATATCATCACGCTTGAAACGCTTAGGTTGCTCGACGCACAATTTGTCTGGGATATCAATGGGATCCTCACGCAGAAGCCTGATAACTGAGCAATTAGTGCTAAAACGCTGTGGTCGTAAATGTATGGGCAAGCGCTGGATGTATACAGTGAAATCAATAAAAAACTTGTCATTAAATAGTATCGCTTTCGTCGTTCGGTTGTATTACGGAGGCCAGTGGAAATGCCACATATTTTATACCCCGAACATGAAACAGTGAGTATTAGGCATGCTGCGCATTAAAACAGGCAAAATGTATTTTAAGGGTCATGCTCAAAATATCATGGATCTTCAGTCACGTACAACGTAGGTTTCATTTGCAAATATATCTTCGTCAAGAGAATTGGGATTTGTACCCACCGCGTTAATAGGATTATATCACACCTGCTAGACCACAAGCCTGCCTGAAAGTTATGGTCCGTTTCGGCAATCCATAGTTTAGTGCCTCCCCAGCTTCCGCACGGAGGAAGCCGTATAGAATAGATCCATGTGTCATCTCTTTCATCCTTGCTTAAGGCCATGAGATGTTATTCGTATATCAATAAAATGGGTTAGATATTAACCCATAACCAATCATATTAGAGACTAAGTAAATAGATTAAGCCAGCGCGCCCGAATCACCAATTAAGCAGCATAAGCGCGCCTCCTGAAGTTGCTCAATCGAGTTCTATCAATCTGATGAGCTGTTTCTCATTCTCAAACATTTGCTGAAAGTGTGAGAACAGAGAGAAAAAAATAGCGAACGACACATTTTGAGATTATGCGTCATTTTCGACCGGTCAGATAGAGAACATGTTAAAAGAGAATTGTGATTTTTATGGTGCAGCTTATTCCCGGAAAACATTTGGAACGGAGACCTCGCGAAGGTAACTTGAAATCTGTATTGATTCGTCCTATTTTAGTAATTGGCACAGACCTCCGCCAGATGTCTTATCGTAAAACTGCCGATAACTTTAGAGTCGGACAAGGCACCGTTAAATGCCAACGACGGCGCAACTCCCTAATTCTATACATGCATATCCGAGACCTTGCCTTTGGGATAGGAAGGTCATAATTTGATGACGGGCTGGTGAGTAGACTATGACGCATAAGGTATAACAATCACTTTATACATTATTTCCAAACCGTCGATACGATATGCCTATGACACAGCGTCATTCTATGAACAATCGAACGCGCAAATAAACCTAATGTGGCTCACTCGGGAGACAGTTTTAGTTTATATCAGTCATGATAAATACTTCGATGAATGCACGTGTCGCTCAGTCCGCTCTCTGATGTCTATGCGTAATCGTTTTCCTCGGCAAACGCAGACGTACATTATTCCATCAAGACGCTATTATGTATATTTCAAAGGGAAGAGACAGCCGCGATCACTTGCATTTAATCATTTTCCTCTGGCTATAACATTGGCGTATACATTTATAGCGTCTGCCGTGTTTAGGATGTTTGCATCTCCCCCTCCTGGAGAAAATGTGAATTTGGAATCAACACGACGAATCGAATGGATGAATGAATAGACGAACAGATAATTGATGAACGGACGAACGAATAAAGGAAGGAAGGAAGGAAGGAAGGAAGGAAGGAAGGAAGGAAGGAAGGAGCGCACGACCGATCAAGTGAAATAGGAAACACAAGAATGGATGACTGTGTGAACTCAGTACCGGAGAGGCAAGCTAATAAAGAACGAGTAAGCGACACAAACGATGAACACAGACGGACAATGCGTGACGTTTGCTGAACATTAACATAGACGGGCAACTCGTGACGTTTATAGAACAGTAACAAAGACGGGCAATTTGTGACGTTTACAGAACATTACTATTTGCATTTAATGTCCATAATGACGGTGACTTCGAAGTACTATTATTCCCATTTTTCGCAATCGTGCCCCGCTGCCCAGCATCATTATTCTTTGCAGCGTGCCTCACACGTGGTGTACTGATTAAAATGTTGGGTACAAGCATGAACCCATTGAAACACTCCAGAAAACTAGGTGCTGCCACTGAAGTAGTCAATAGATCTATTTGATATTCGGCGGAAGGAACAATAATATTTTAA
>CAXHWN010001628.1:0-37500 GCA_964020975.1 Hermodice carunculata | reverse complement strand
CTATCGCAGATTCCAGCATTCCATCATACCATCGTGCCATCATACCATCATCCCGGCACTGTTCCAGACAGCTTTAAGCAAGGTGGGGGGAAATGTGGATAAAAACAAAGAAAAATATAAATAAACATTTAAAGGCAAGCCTCGCCTGTCCGCCTCCCCATCTTTCTTTCCTTTTTTTTTTCTTACTTTAACCGTCTTAACACACACACAGAAAATGTATTTGCCATTGCCGGAGGCCAAAATAGAAACGATAACGTTCTGCGTATGTCCTTTACAACTGCAAGCAGGTCGAGATCACGGAAGGTCAAAAATGGCGACAAGCGCGTGGCAGAGTGCCAAGCGATGTTTGGGTTTTGTGCGTCGATAGTAATTCAGTACGCATTCAACCCAGTAACCTTGCGATCTCTGGCAACTCGGCATGTACATTGGTGAGTAACGTGTTTTACAGGCACAGCCGGGTACATTGCACATTTCCGGTTAAATAATTGTAAAACAGACCAAAAAAAAAAAAAAAAAAAATGAATGTCGAATGAGTTAATGCCTCAGAAAGAAACCTGAATATAAACCTCATTATAAAATACTGTTAAATTCTGAAGTGGCGTCACTGTATTGTGCTAACTCGTCGTTCTTTACTGCAAATGACACACTACCTTGAAACCGTGAATCCTTATGTTTCATTTCCGAAAAGTGTAAAGCTTCCTTGGCACTGTCATACAAGGGATCAAAAATACAGAAGTTTAAATCTCCTGATATTTTCAGTCGTCAAGAGTATGGACTGAAAAGTATGCTAGGAGCTCAGCGTGATATTGTACTATAAATCTTTATTTGTAGATATGTTTTTCCATGAAAAGAAAATTATATCCCATTGGACATTAAAAGAGAAAGAGCGAATGCATTTTGCTAAAACATGACACATAATAATTAAGCGTATTCGAGAGTAATTAAAGTATTTGAGGACAACATAGTTATAATTGTCTTAGTGTAACAGAAAAGACTGGCGAATTTACGTTCAACACAAGTGCCTCCGGCTGTGCCCAGGTAACAAATTAAACTGACGTCAAAGGAGGTAATGTGTAAAAGGGAAAAGAACATCCATTTTAAACATGTTCCAACGAATGTCCAAGTACCGGAGGCCTAACAAAAATATATGCGTCTTTTCGGAAACCCGTCCGACCCTGCTGAAAAGGCCCGACCTTAAATAAATCTTATGATCCATTTAAAAACAAAACAAAACAAAACAAAAACAAAAAACAAAAACACACACACATAAAAAACAGCTTTCAAACCGTGCTTCCCTAATAATTAATTGATCGAACCGTACTGAAATATTTTATCGATAAAGTGGCTGCAGTGTGCCGTTATTTTGCAGTAAAGTCAACTCAAACACAGTATTTTATTTCAACTGGTCTGGAGGGTTAGGTTGGGCCGGGGAAACAGCATAGCTGCATAGCCACGGTTGTTCGGTGAAACAGCATTACCCCAGTTGAAATATTTTATCGAAAAAGTGGCCGTCGTGTGCCATTATTTTGCAGTAAAATCAACTCAAACACGGCGTATCATTCCCACTTGTCTGTAGGGTTAACTTGGGCCTGGGAAACCGCATAGCTGTATTGCCACTGTTGTTTGGTGAAACTGCACTGCACCGGTTGTTCTGTGATCATTATTGTAATAATACATTAGGTTCCAAGTGTCCGTTCTCCAAGTTTCCTGGGCAAGCGGTTGTTAAAGTACTTTTTAAACATGACTTACCATATTAACTTCAATCTGCCCGCTATGTTGTGTCTGAAGCAGTTACCATTGTTAGTTACAAATTCAAATGTGACACAATACCTTGAGCTGGCAAATCATAGATGTTGGTGAGCTCCATTTTGAACATGGCTCAATGCATTGCGGGACAGTCGCACTAAAATACATTGGGTACAGAATCCACAATTTTCAAAATGGCAGCCAAGTCCGCAGGTTAGTCCAGATTGGATATTTTGTAGAGGTTGTGGACAAAATATATGTGTGATTAGTGTCAAGGGAAGGTTAATTTGTCGAATGAATGTAATGTAAAATATATAAAGGAACTTTTCCAGTATGAACATTATCTAAAATGTAAATGCAATGCCTTGAAATTACCAGCTGTTGGCGGCGGTGGGCCCCAAAATAGGAATATTGTATCTGACACTGAAGCTGCCCCCAGGCTATGAATTAAATAGCAGCACTGTGTATAGGAACCAAGAGCTCCCACTGAGTCAAAATTGGAGCTTAGTAGAGAAGGTTGCCCCGATAGTGGATACAGGTCCGCAAGTACCCGCGGGTTTTTATACAATTGGTAACAAATTTTCTGAGGGTTTTTTCCCATGCAAACGCAGCCTTTCTAAAGGAACTGAGAGCACGAAATCGCAGCTGCGTTTGCATAATTTATATTTACAACCGCTCGATGAACACGACACGTTTATCATACTTGCCGCACGGGATGTGACGTGTTTTTCCTATTTGTCGGACAGCGATACACACCAAAGCACGTGTCACCGACACACGATGTGCTTCGTACATTATTGCGTCCATTTGTCCTATGTATCCCGTGATTAACTGCCTGTATTTCTGGGCTGCGATTTGTATTTTAACACATCTTGTTTGTCGTGTCTATGCCAACGTTCCCAGTGTGCAGCCAATCAATAAATCACCAGAGGTTTGTTCTACGTATGCCAAAGAGTGTTATGTTATTTTTAATCCGAAGAAAGTAAAATAATGTGATATACGGAGTCAGAAACCAAAGCAGCCATAAATTGACACGGCACGCTCATTGAACATGTAGAACAGATGATACATCTGGGTAATTTGAAAGGTCCTGGATCTTTTTCTATGACCAACTGCATCTAAATGCGTATTAACAAATTCAATTCTGAATTTAATTTTCTTATGGCTGAAGCTGGCTATGCTTTCCCGATGTGTCAATTCAATATACAATTTCGTAACTATTAAACGCCTGATACTATCGTAATCAGTTGTGACATTTTTCAACGAAGGTACTTGATGAAGTAGATGTAACGTGGCGGAAGGCCACAAGATTCATTTGGAGAACTCATTGTGATTTACTCGAACATATTTGTATTACGGAGTCTCAATAGAAGCCTAGTCGCATAACATATTCTTAAAGTTCTTGTATTCAATATTATCAAATCATAATAAAATGGTGGAAATATGTGCCAAATTAAAATTAACTTAAGGTGGACTCTAAACAGCCATAAGAAAATCATTCAACTTTAAAATTATCAATACAATTTAGACAACATTTTATGTGTTTCAAAATGACTGGTATATCAGCACCCAGACAATAATATCGACGGGAAAGAATGATATAACAGCCATACCTAATTCAAATGTGATAAGAAATTTATGTGAAATCAGAGATTATTTATGTGACTCAATGCTGCCACTCGAGAAGGCGAATGACATTATAATATCCTAATGTACAGACTGAAGGTAATTTTGATGAAGTTTAGTATCGTATATTTGGTTTTATTCTTGGTTGACCACGTAGACTTGATTATTCTTTTTCTTTTATTCAACCGTGCATACCCTGTGTACGGAATAAAGAAAGGGGGAGAGAGAGAGAGAGAGAGAGAGAGAGAGAGAGAGAGAGAGAGAGAGAGAGAGAGAGAGAGAGAGAGAGAGAGAGAGAGAGAGAGAGAGAGAGAGAGAGAGAGAGAGAGAGAGAGAGAGAGAGAGAGAGAGGATTTTCTCCCAATTTGCTTTCTTTTGCAACCATTTCGTCTGCGCGTGTCACAGCCGCTAAGGTACCTCACTTTCGAGGCAAACACCACGTACGTAGGCTACGACCGATTTCAGTTCCTTGATATTGACCCTATAAGGTTTGTGGTCGCTATCACATCATGCAAAGGGATAAAAGCGACGTAGGCTATTACTTGATATTTTTGTGTGGTATTTCATTTCAATAACCATATATATACTTTTATATATATATATATATATATATATATATATATATATATATATATATATATATATATGTACGTATGTATGTATATATACATACATACATACATACATATACATATATGTATATATATATGTATATATATATATATATATATATATATATATATATATATATATATATATATATATATATATATATATATATATATATATATATATATATATATATATATAGCGTGTGTGTGTGTCCATCCCGCACTGAAAGCCGTATATGAAACTTTTGCCATGTCCTATGTCTGTGGCTCATTTTGGATACATGTTTGCAATTGTCAAACCGCAACTATAATTAATACAAACAAAATATGAGATACTTAAGTATGATGCACTATCGTCACAAAATAGGCTCACACATAACAAAGCCCTACGCTTGCACAGGACACAAGTCTGCAAGTATCAATGAGGATCCTGTGTGGGAATCAACCTTTGTTCGCCAAGTTTATATGGTGCTTCGGTTTAACTTAAAGCGGTTATGAGAAATTATTTGCGTTATCCTGTATTTTGGCGGTTTCATTGCAGATTTGTTTGGTTTCTGCGATCGACGTAATTTTATGGCTGTGTGCCAACACAGACATTCTGTTCTTTCTTTCTTTCTTTCTTTCTTTCTTTCTTTCTTTCTTTCTTTCTTTCTTTCTTTCTTTCTGCCTGCCTGCCTGCCTGTCTGTCTGTCTGTCTGTCTGTCTGTCTGTCTGTCTGTCTGTCTGTCTGTCTGCCTTCTTTACCACCAAAGATTGTTCGCCAGTTTTCTCGAACACTATCAACTCAGAATCTTCAAACTTGGCATGATTATAGCTTTATACATGAATTTGTGCCTTTTTGTAAAGAGGAGAAAGTATGTTGATGATTGTGCAAATTAGGGGCATATGAAATGTTAAAGTTTGAATATCTGCAAAACTATCAAAGGTGCAGTTAACCCACCCGAGTTTAATTAATAGGTTTGTAACAGTGCACATCTTTGTAATCTACATTTGACTTGTAAAGGTCAAATGTCAAGGTCATTTGGACCTTTGAAATTTTCATCCAGGCATGACTATGTCAATTTTCATTCAATTTTGACCATGTTGGGGCCCAAATTGTAGGCATTGCAACACTGCACAATTTTTGCAATTTACTTGTAACCACTGAAGGTCAAGGTCCTTTGGACCTTTGAAAGTTTCATCGAGCCATATCTTGGCCAATTTTCATGTGGTTTGGTTCATGTTTTGCTTAAATTGTAGTTATTGTAACATTTTATAATTTTGTAATTCACAAGTAGCCTCTAGAGGTTACATGTCATTTGGACTTTTGAAAGTTTCATTTAGAAATAACTTGGTTAATTTGCGTCCAATTTAAATCGAGTTGGACTCTACTGATACGTATTACAGCACTTCACATTTTTTTAACATACATGTGACCTCTAAAAGTCAAAGGACAAAGTTATTTGGCCCTTTGAAATTTTCATCTAGCCATAACGTGGTCAATTTTCATCTGATTTGGTTTTTGTTGGGCTTAAATTGTAAATGTTGTAAAACTGTACATTTCCGTAAATCACATGTGATCCCTAAAAGGTCAAAGTCAGTTGGACCTTTGAAATGTTTATCTACCCATAACTTGGTTCATTTTCATCAAATGTGAGTCATGTCGGGCTCAAATTGTAAGTATTGGAACACTGCACATTTTTCAAATTTACATGTAACCTCTAGAGGTCAAAGTTCAAGGTCATTTGGACCCTTGAAATTTTCATCTAGCCATATTAAGAACTTTTGAAGGCACACAGACAGATTTGCTTTGTAGAAAATCTTCTTTTGTATTGGTAATTTTCAGCGTACACTCCGAAATGTTTCACACCAGGAGGCGCTCCAGAATCACGCAAGAGAGTGTTTATATTCTTCGTCTTTGAATAGTTCTTTCTTAACTCTCTTAGCATGAATACACACCATAATATATTCTTTCCAATTGTAAATATTTTGTAACCATGGCTTTTATACATATACATACATACATACATACATACATACATACATACATACATATATATATATATATATATATATATATATAATATATATATATATATATATATATATATATATATATATATATATATTAGTTTCGTTGTTTAAGTGGGGTGCAAATACGATAATTCCATTTTCATAAATACATGCTCACACTTGCAACACCGATGCTCTTTTCATTCATGTAACGCCCATTCTGGACATTTCATGTGGTACCCCGTAGTTTGAGCCACAGGGGCAGCAAGCAGAATAATTGTCATCATATTCTTGTAGATACGAACCCATAGATACTGATCAACAAAGACACTGTCTCCCGAAAATATTGATAAGGGTTAGAAGGAAGAAAACAATACAGGCGCCCCACATGCTGGTTTCCTGTTTAACCCATTCCACCTCAATGACCCTTTTCCCTCTAATACCTAAATGTCGTCTGCTAATTGTATTTTACTAATTTAGGGATTTTTTTTTTCAAAATTTGGGATGAAACTTGCACAGAAGATCCTTTTAAATTATATACCCATAGTCAACAGCTTTGCTTGGCGCACTTTTGGCGCATTGCGCCCAGAGCGTGCCAATGAAAGCTGTTGACTCAGTCTTCTATAAGGGTGCAATGAGTTAAACACCTTCTGCTGCCTTGACATAAACAATCCACACACCAAAAGATTCGTCACAATCCACGCTATAGAATTCTGCCTACTAATGGAGTTGTGTGACGTATTCTAGCCCAATTTGTCCATTTAATTCCTCGCAGAGCCTCTCCATTCCAAATGAGCCACTCTTCATTGAATTTAGGTACCCTGGCATACAGACTCAAATTTTTCATTCGCTGTGATTGGTCGTCTACGATCTGGCGAATCTTAGATGACTGCGCCCTGGGGTCAGGGTTACGGTTAGACCAATCAGAGTCTGTCCACAATAACATTTTCGAGTTCTCCTATCTTATCTTATCTTATAACCGTCGGTCAGATCCTCTTCGAACTTATTAGGAATAGACCTCTGCAGGATCTAGAGATGGGCACAGCTTGCAAAAATTTGAGCCGGCTCAAATTAGACATGAGCCAACAGCTTAGCCGACTCAGATCTTCATTGGACGGCTTAGCCGGCTCGGGTATTCTGTGTAAATAAAAAACAACAAGCTACACGGTGGTCGATCTAAATGCGTTCACTAAACTCAATTTAGTTTCATCAGACGCTGTCCACTGACAGCTTGAGTATATTATTCTTTATATAATAAGTGTATATTCATTCTGATATTTAAATATATATCACAGCAGAAGAGGATGAATTTCTGTTCTGAACCCATACCAACCACGGAAATTTCATTCTTTTTCTTGAAATTAGCGTGCAGAAAATCATCGTTTTTGCCTATTTTTTGTTTCTGACATTAAGCATAACAGAAACACGATGATTAACACATTAAGAAGGCTTGTACCGAATGCCTCAGCAATAGAAATTACTATGTCTGTGGCATATCATATTCTTGGAGAAAATCCCGATACGTCGGCTCGAAGCATAGGATAAGCTGGTCGTTAATTTCTTTTCTTTCTTTTTTTTTTATATTTAATTGAGCCGGCTCGCCTCGTTTCTTAAACGAGACGTTAGAGTCAACGGTTCGGCTGAGCTGTGACCAGCTCTAATCTGTACCAAAGTTGTTCAAATTTGGCGCTCCAGTGATTTTGTTTTTTATTTTTGTTTATAACTCATTCATTCACTGACATACTTGTTTGGTTTGGCAAAATTTAGAGAAAAAAAACCTTCCCCAAAAGTACTCAGCAAAATGCTCCGGCATTGCCAGAGAAGCTAATTTGTTCAAAAGGTGGCGCTGGGATTCTTGTATGTTTTCACCAATTTCGATTTTCACAAATCGCATGTTGGATTCTCTTCGGACTTGGTGAGAATGAGAGTGATGAGAATATGTATTTTGACTCGATCTCCACCATGAAATTTTGTTATCTGTCTGCTACTATTGACATTTACTGAGTTTCATGCAATCATTTTCGAAACTTCTATTTATCTGTAAGGATTCGTTATTGTACTTGGTAGCACGCTTACCATAGAGATAGAAAAAGCTCATATCGAGAGTATGAATCCTGCGACAGTAGTTACTATTTAAAACTAATAGGAACGGACTCTTGGCCTTATTTTGTTGTTGGTAAGTTTTGCTTGATTAACATTCAAAGGTCATCAAAACATTTGACCAATACCCCAGTAACATTGGATCACGTGACTTTTCATTAAAAAAAATGAAGACTCCAGAACTATGTATTCAGAGACTTTGCTAATGCAAACTTTGGCGTCTTCCAAAAGGACTAACTTGACAGTGCATATCAGTGACATTGATACAATATCTTCAAGGTTACAAGACACTGCAATTATATGCTCTGTTGCCTTGGTATAGGAACAGTTATCTCAGCTACATTTTTAACATTGCTCATGGTTCGTTTTGTAATGGTCATGTATGAGAAATAAAATGAAATGCACATGGTTGATTTTAACCCAATGCTCGATGTCGCATGGTAACTTCTGTGACTTAAGTGTTTTGAGTTGTAACTTGTGAAGTGCTGAGCCATTTCTTTTGAGTGGTCACTTGAGAACTGTTGGGCATGACTTGGATATTTGCACATGGTGATGATCTCAAAAAAAGGTGGCTTTTATCTCATTCCGAAGGTCACGTCACCATTTCAGTCTGGTGCAGTACATCCAAAGTCAGCTGAGTACATAGCTGCCAGAGTCCTCTTGTTTGAAGACTATGTGTATGGTCTGCCGCCCATGGGATTTGTGACGGTGAACCGAGTTTCCAGCTATACTGTCACGTCCACAGGGGAGCCGCGTCCTGGCAATGAAATTCTCTGTGAACCTCATCAACAAGCTCTGAAAACCGTAAAGCTACGGACAAAAAAAAAGGGGAAAAAAATGAGTTCTTTATATTGATATTATGCTAGCGCGGAAATGGATATATATCAAATGTGTCTCATAAATATTTATTCAAGCGTGCGTCGCTTGGAAAGTTTAACCCTTATAAACACGATCATGTGATACGACTGAATCATTAGCTTTACATGAGATGTTTTGGGTGCCAGGAAAGCCTGGTAATGATGCTGGCTCGAACCGCATTATCTTGAAGAAATTCATCTCAATACTTTCGTTCAACAATTTTTAATACGAAAGTACAAGAAGAAGAAGAAGAAGAAGAAGAAGAAGAAGAAGAAGAAGAAGAAGAAGAAGAAGAAGACATTGAAGAAGAAGAAGAAGAAGAAGAAGAAAAAAAAGAAAAAAAGAAGAAGAAAAAAAAAAAGAAAGAAAGAAAGAAAGAAAGAAAGAAAGAAAGAAAGAAAGAAAGAAAGAAAACACGAACAGTCGCATTGAAAAAACATTGTCAAGTGCAAATATCAATCCTTTTATAATGTAACCCAGTTTCTCCGTCATGTTTGTAATATACTTAATATGATTTGTTTATGGCAGATGAGACTGACTTGTGATTCTCAGGTATTTTGACTGGTGATTCCCCTGCCAGATATCACCTGGGAATGTGAGGTGAATATGAATAGGAAATGGGGTCTTGCACAAAATGATCATTCTATGTGATTTAGAGTATAAAAGTTATAAACCAGTTATTTGTCCATTCATCTATGGAAGAAAGACTTGTGCTTAAAGCTTTACAAGCTTACACAGGTCCATCAACAGTCAGGTAGAGGGATGTATCTTGAGCAAACAGTTTGATGTTACACTGAACCAAATCTGCTGTATCATTGACTTAGATAAGGACAAGTGAGGGTCCAAGAGTAGGCCCTTGTGGAACACCAGCTTCGACTGTTCTCAAAATCAAAACACTGACCCTTAATCACAACCCACAGTTGGCAGTTGCTGAGATAACTAAAAACCCAGAAAGGTTAATTGCCTTAAACTCCATTTTTTGATAATTTATACTGACGCCCCCTATGTGTAACCTTATCAAATGCCTTGCTGATGTTTACAAATAAAAGAAACACCTCTTTTTGTTGGTCTAAAGCAAAGCATAATTCGGATAATAGATAAGTAACTGATTGGATGTTGAATTGCAAGGGGTACAACCAACTTATTTACTTAAAAAAATTGAGCAATTTATCTTGGAAAAAAGCTGAAGGCTTTTCAAAACATTTGCAAACAAAATTGAGCAGTAAGACAGTCATATGATCTATAAATAAGATTTCATTCCCGGTTTTTAAAATGAGTGGCACTTGTTTGATTCTACAAGGAAGAAAATGTGTTACTTCGAAGGGACATACTAAAATGTTTTAAGTGAAACCTGTAGACAGATGGCGCTCATTATCTTAAGAGTTTTTTTATCAGGACTTGAAGCTTTAGAAACATCTAGAAGTAGACAGGTTTAAAAGACTTCCTCATCAGAAAGACATGGAGCTTAAGTATTGTTCAACGTGTCTGAAAAACTATAGAAAGTGACCCTCAACATACATTTGTATATATTCCTCCAAATTTGTGAAGTTCAGTGTATGCGGGCTGTAGGCAGGCTTCTAACAATCGATACAAGGCATTCCTACCTCTAAATTGTATTAATAGGCAGTAGGATCTGAGCAAATTTACGTGGTTTCATATTTCCGATCACTATGTGCGTGTAGTGACCCATTCGTTTACCACCATGCCTCTCGCAAAGCACCGTCAAATGTCGTTGTGCGATCCAGCTGGTCAGAATCGGAAACTAGATTTCGAAAGGTCCGTATGATATTACAAACATGACTATATCCTTTGTGTAAAGTTTTATACGTTGTTTTCTTGTTACAGTTATGTATGGGTTTCCCTACTCGTCTACCTACGTGATGACGTGAAGTTAATGGTGATAGACCAACAGGGTAGACATTTAACAAAAAAACGTAAACACTTAGACACTTAGGAAAATTGACAAAATATAAACAAAGGGCGAAAATAGATCCCGGAACCTTTGGCTTTTGAAATGAAAGGGTTTATTCAACTAATCATTTAAGGAGGCATTGTTCTAATGCACTTAGTGGATGGAAAATTGGTTGCAATTAGTGACTGTTTTGGAGACACTTTTACAGGCCAGTCGCAGCTCGGCAGTAAGGAAGAAACTGGTCCGCTGATTACCGTATTGATATTGACGCTACATTCAGGTTTGGACATTGATCCAACATAAATCGTTTATATTGTCCATGTACTAAGATCATTACCACAGTTCAAAATGTTGATTTCAGCCATCTTGAATTCAATGTCTCCTGTGCCTTATTTTATTTGGACTTTCATAGAATAACAAAAACCCAAAGGACCTTAAATGTCCTTGAGAATTTCATTCCCGTCATTTTGCGACCGAGTCGCATGCCTTTGCTTGTTTCACGGAATAAATCGTTTCATGACAGAGAATTTCATGTGTTTCTGCCGCAACACATTTAAGTCACACGACGTGCTGCTCTGTAAGTAATCACGTAAGACCGCATGCTGCTTAAGAGGCGGCAACATCACAAAAGATCTCATATTTCAAAGCAATTCACCGGCCGCCAGAAATTGATTTGCCTAACACACAAATCAGGTACGCACCGTTTGCTCGGTGTACCAGGCTCCGTTCTCTTCGAGTGGCGCTAGTCGGTGCTCGCCTTATTGAATAAGTCTTCCTAAAAGATGCGTAATGCTAAGAAATAAAAACTTCTGCACGCATCTGTTGGCGACCCCTAAGCACCAGGTGCAGAATTATTATTTTCTCTCATCAATGAGTCTTGCATGTTCGCTCCATGGCACAGTGAGGCTGTGTAATGTAGTCACACGCTTTTGCCAGACTTTTGGAGGGAAAAGGATTTAACAGAAGCGTTTTGCTCCAAGCCCTTAATCATAATGCTCACCAAGCTTGGTTCTTCGGAGGTGAGGCCGTTCAATGAACATGCGCTGAAAGATGTCCGATTTGGCAATGCTGTGTGTCGTATTGCATGTTAACTATTTTGCGTACGGTGTTACCGACAACGAACTCCACCCCAATTGCACAGATTTACATTACATACGTACATTCTTACAAACGTACATACATGTGTGTGATTGTGTATGATTCGAAGTGGCACATGCTATGTTTTCCACAAATGAATAAATAAATAAAAAAAAAAAATAAATATAGATAAATAGGTAAATAAATAAATAAATAAATAAATAAATAAATAAATAAATAAATAAATAAATAAATATCTTTCATCTCGTCGCCAACACTATAAACTGTAATTTTTGACGTTGCACTGTGTAATTCTCTGTAAACTACATTTTCATAAGAAAGCCAAAAGAATGCTCATACTTGTAAATTTGGCAACTTTCACCTTAAAACGAACGTATTTCTATCGATGTAGACCAAGGAGCATACGTGCAGGTTAACCATGAAATGTACTTTACCGAACCACTCCCGAATCAGACGAAATTCAAGTTAACATTTCCGTTACAACTCCCTACGCATCTGCCAAATTGCCTTGTGCACTTCAAAAGGGGACTGAACGAGGAGTTTAGATTGTCTATTGCTTTTCTTGCTGTCCTGTAGGGCAGGATTACTAGTGTGTAACTGCTTGTAGCCAAAGCTATACAAACGCACTGTCCATTCTAGGAGATCTTCAATCAAAATATGTTAAAGAGGAAAACAACTGGAATAGAGTAAAAATAAGGTATTAAGACTTAAGAAGATAATTTGAAGAAATGCAAAAGCCATATGTAATCGTTTAGAGCTTGAGGGTTCGCCCATGGTTTGACCACATTTTATTGATTGCTCGCAACTTGTGATCAGATGGAAACCAATCTGCCAGTAGGTTTTAGGATGAATAACGGTGTGATAACAATCACGCGCTGCGTGTCGATCAGTTCCACTCCTCTCTTCCATTGGTCCAAGTGCCCCCCCCCCCCCCCAAAGTGGCATATCAAGGTTATCGTACGCGGATAGCTCCCTCTGGACTTTCCTGGTACGCCTGAAATTTATGTACTTATGTTGGCCCAGTTTTGATATCCATATGTCGTGTATGCATGTGGAATTAATCATGCTTCTGCATATATGTTGTCGGTATGACTTCATCATCATATATATATATATATATATATATATATATATATATATATATATATATATATATATATATATATATATATATATATATATATGTATACTCTTTCCATTAGGAATTTTTCAGGGGGTCACAAGAAGGACTAATTTTAAAAATCAGAATGGAAAAGAATGGAATTAAAGTTTGTTTAGCAGGCAAATTAGTTGGGCAGAGTGAAGGATATGCAGGAAGGAGAAGTCGTCGAAACATTATGAATGGCAAAGATATTTGCTATTTAAATTTTGAATAGCTTTAAAATCGTAACAGAGAAACCGCTGCAGTTTTGCCCACGTGTATTTATGTTGTTGACTTCCAATTTAAGGAATTTCAACTTTTAGATTTAGATTATTTTTAAAACTGACAAAGGTTAATATCCATTTTCAACTTCTATCTCTTATGCTGTTGATCATTACGTGCCCATTGAACAATGAACAAAGCTTATGGCAATGTTTTTTTTTTTACCTTGCGCACCCAATGAATATAGAATACTGTTCGCGGCATTTTAATTTATATTAATTATGGACAATCTTGAATAACATTAAACCATAAACAACTTCTACCTTTATTGGCTCATGTGACCGAACATTGCGGATCTTATGAATATGTAACAAATTGTGCAGCATTTTAAGTCAAGGTGATTCCTAAATCCGCAATATATTTAAAACAATGCGTCGTACAGACGCCATTCTTCCATATACGTACATACACCGCCTTTGGCCGTTGCGCTTTAAATAAATGTCACTCAAAAGCCGTAGTATTTAAATCGCGATGATTAGGAGGCATTTCAAATCTGGCATCTTGATCATCGTCAATTGTATGGAACAAATTGGCATTCCAAAATTGGCATTCCAGCGTGCACATACAGTTATGTATGTGAGCCAACACATGCGTGGTGTTCTATCTAACTTTCTTTCTTTCTTTCTTTCTTTCTTTCTTTCTTTCTTTCTTTCTTTCTTTCTTTCTTTATTTCTTTATTTCTGGTTACATATTCATAAGATCCGCAATAATTGAACATCTTTATACTGGATAGCCAATAATAATTGAACAAATTGGGTCCAGTAGGCAAGATCTTAGCCCAATTATCCCAAACTTAATGTAGGAGGAAACCGGAGATCCCGAAGAAAACCTACGGTGCTGAGCAGGTGTTTGGGAAAAAAAACGCCGCGAAATTCGAACCCTCGGAGGAGTCGGACTCACCCGTCGGAAGAGCTTCCCGGGACGAACAACTTGAGCCATCGCTGGGGATCGAACCCGGGCCGCAGCGGTGACAGGCCAACGCGCAACTCGCTGGTCCACTGAGCACCCCAACTGATCTTTCTTTCTTTCTTTCTTTCTTTCTTTCTTTCTTTCTTTCTTTCTTTCTTTCTTTCTTTCTTTCTTTCTTTCTTTCTTTCTTTCTTCCGTTCGTTCGTTCGTTCGTTCGTTCGTTCTCTCTCTCTCTCTCTCTCTCTCTCTCTCTCTCTCTCTCTCTCTCTCTCTCTCTCTCTCTTCATTTGGACAGAAAACGTTGTCCAAACTTTTCTTGGAACCCGCGTTGGCTGGAGACGTAATAATGTAGTGGTATACATCTTTGAATCACATTTTGTGTTTTGGTATGAAGAATTCAGTGTATTTTACATGATGCAAAGTAGAGGCGTTTGGAATTTAACGGGGCTCTAGGGAAATGTTCTGTTATCCTGATCGTTATGATGCCCTGAAAGAATCATGTCTGTGTTCCATCATCTGCAGCGGGAACCAGCTACAGGGTATGACAATGCCACGTGACCATGCTTAACTGTCGAGGGTAGTCCACAGCTGAATTAAAGTCGTAATGTTAAACCATACATTACATTTGGGCACTGCCTTACGTGGACCTAAACCTGTTTGCTTGCCGACACATGACGTTTTGTTTTTTCAAGAATGCTTTCTGTTTGTCTGGAGTTTTATTTTTACCATTTTGGACATGCCAACAAGGTCTTCTTCTTTCTTTTCTGTGCTCTGTTATATTACTGTTCAAATTAATGTAACATTACAAGGAAACAAAATTTCTTATGTGATTAAACATGCAGATTTGCCTTTCTGCATATCTTCTTTTATAGTTCTACTTTGGTGGTTTACAACCAGATGTAAACTGACTAGCCTTGCCTCTATAATATAGGTGCACAGGCGAATTTGCTGTTAAGAAAATCCATTTCTTGGCTTTGGTGGTGTATTCTATGAGCCCACTACAGAGATTTCCACCAAGACGCTATTGTGGACTCCATTTACTATTAATCGGAGACTCTCCATCTGCCAAAGCCGAAAAGGATTAAATAATATTGCGGCTTATGTGCCATACAATATTGATGCGTGGGCCATATATTTGCCTCAGTTATAATCAGTACATACCTGGGCCTTGATGACGCAACTATTTAACCATTTGTCACTCGGACCTTAATTTTTAATGTGTACACAGCAGGGCGGTCACGAAGTAATGAATTTATTATTGGTATTTTGAATGGTTTTCCTTTGTTCGTAATTCGGCCATTCGTTCCTTCGCTCGTTATTTCATTCTTCTGTGTGTTTGTTTTGAGAGGATAACTTATCATCTCAGGCGCAATGGGATCTTTCAACACCAAATATTACTGGCGAGTGTTGCCATCCCATATCATTCATTCATAAAATCAGCTTGTGAGGTAGTATACCTCTTACGCAAGATCGATTGACTTAGTCTTTGATATGACGTTCATAATGTAACATATGTTACATTATGTCATAGCGTAATGACCATTTGCACATTAGAATAGACAATTGTAGTGGAGTGGGATTTTAGGCTTAATACCAGCTTTAAAAAAATTGAGACTTGACGCTCCAATCTGTTAGAGGTGTTTTGAATGACATCACGTCGTGTAAATATTGGAGAACCTACGTTGAATTTAGCCTACTTTGTGATGTAAGAGGTATTGTCACCAGTTTACATCCAGCCAAGTCATGATTCCAACCCTTCTCTCCGCTTACGGATCTCGGGCTAGTAACCTCTGCTTCCGGACCAAGTGTTGAACTTTGAGTCCGTTGTAAATAATACATCTATACTGATTGGTGTTAAAATCGAAGGCATAAAGCAGGGCTAATGATTTTTGTACAGCAGTTAAGAGTATAAAGAATTGTCATGGAGGAAAAAAAAAAACAGATAGAACGCAATATTTGTCTAAATTGATTGTAATATTTGGCGCAAACGTGGAAGTAGATGCATATGCACATGTACATAAAACGTAATCATTATTTCCTAGACATGCTTGCTCTCCCGATATATTTGTCGACTAAAAAGATCTTCAGGTAGAATACAATTAAGACATTGCTGACTGTTTGAAACATAAGAAAGTTGCAAGCAAATATAGCATATTTAACGTTTAAATTATCAGAGAAAGAGTAATTTGATTTAAACATATTTATTTGTACTGAATAGCCCTATATAGTACAAATAGTTGACTATTGCAAGGTGTTCTCCAGACACGGAGCATATCTGGCAAGTCCCCCCTCCCCCCCCCAAAAAAAAGGTGGAAGTCTCACACTTTTTCATTTTTTTTTTTATTTATGTGCAAAATTTTGCAAATTTAGCAGAATTCCTCCCCCCCCCCATGAAAATTTAGTATGCTCTATTATATTCTTTGTTAAAATACAAATCGTCCCCCTGGGTTTTTCAAATTTACAAAAATCTCCCTATTTTGAGGTGTGGAATGTTGACAGGCATGACGGAGAGACAAAGACAGAATACAGAAAATATGCACAGCCGCACCGGACAGTACGAACTACGTCACCATATGTGCCACTGTATCAGTGGTGACCATCAGGAAACAATACAATGCAAACAAAGCTTTGGCAAAAGTGCTGATGAATAACCTGAAAAATGAATGAAGATGGTTAAATTACTTCACCACATATATGTAACAGACACTCCCAAACAATGCAAATTATCGGTTCAACCTAGATCATGACTAAGCATAATACCTTGTGTTTAGTTATAGTTAATGTGCAATGCTTTTGTTCTCCAATGTCCCATATCCTAGATAATGTCTGGACAATATCTAGTAGGTAAAGCACGACAGGGGATTAGGGAGGTTCCAATGGGAACAAAGACGTGTATTCGTATGCATAAACAAATTCAAGTGCACAAGTTTGGAGCTCTGGCTGCACGAGGAAACCTTGATCAATCTAAAAGATAACATACACAGATATAGCAATGCAATTTTGATAATGGATTAATAACAAGTTATTTTAATGAAAAACAAAGAACAAATAACAGTTTGACTGCTATCCAGAATTATAGGTGACTTGCGAAACCACAGGAATTTGGGCATATATTGGTGTTATGAAAAACATGAAATAACCGACGCCTTTCTTAAGACGTTAAACACTGCGTTCATGTTACAATTTGGAACATAGAGCAATTTAGTTTTAGTTTAAAACGCATTGATTTATACTGGATTGCCCAATAGCACAGAACATTGTCTAGTATAGGGGTTCTCAAGACACAGAAACGCACAATAATATATACGAGACTCACAGAACAATGCAAATCTTGATAATATGACTATGAGACTACCATGCATGGTATAAAGTAGACTATAGATACTCTACTTGGAGATACAATAAGTGAACAGTATGTACACAGATGCATGCAAAAAAACCTAGTTATGCAGTTTAATTATGGATATTAACATGCATGAATTGCACACAGTGACGAAACTTTATAGTATTAAGTTTCATGATTGTGGGTAAAATACTATTGGAGATATGTGCCACACAAGTTTATCGGAGAGACGGATGGACAAGAGTAAATCTTAATGCCCCCCCCCCCCCCCAGGTTGGGAGCATAAGAATGCCTAGGGGTAATATGAATTAAATTTGAGACCCCTTATTGATAGACCCTGCCTGGCAATGAGAATATATCAAAACTACCGTCGCATAAGCAGAAATGCTGACCCATGTGCACTTTTATCAATCACTCCACGTCATAACATTCAGAAATTGTAATCGGTTACAATAGAAACAAGAAATGGGCTATAACATTGCTTAACTGAGTGATACATTTTTAGAAATCGATAAATATGAAAAATTACCAACCTTTGTCCTCATCAAAGTTATGTCAGAATCATTGTCACTGAAAGTCTCTATACTCCTCGTGGCTGTGCCGTGTCCATGGAAATACCAATAAGCCAAGAAATACCAAATGAACACAACAAGCTGGACTGTCTCCACCCTGACTACTCCAACACTAAGTTGGGCAAAGTATATGGTGGTGGCAAGTTTTTTGTCCCGGGTTTCTTATTTGCCACAGTCGCTGCCGTGCGTGCCAGGTACGATTCATTCAGTTAGATTTAAAGATAAATGTGCCTGCAAATTCATTGCAATTATCTTGGTCACGCATTTAGGCATAAACTTTGAATTGAAAACCCGAGCAATCGGTTTGACATGACCAGAAGCTGCCGAGAAAAAGAGCTTGGCACGCGCATTGTCAATACTGTTGAATGGAAACAAGATGAGGCACTTCGTGCTTGAGCCAATCTCGAATTTATTAAGAAAAACAGTGCACATAAAGTCAAGATATTGTCCTTGTGTTTAGCATTCTCTCGGATGCGGACGAAGTAAATTAGTCTCCTCACTGTAATTCTCCGTCCTTTTCTGAGAGAATACTAAACACTGGGACAATATCCTACGCATAACCCTGTAATGCCATTAGGAAAAAAAATCCGAGAGAGGGAGAAAGAAGCAGTTAGAGGAAAAGTAAGAAGTAATTCCACTTTGTCTACACACACAACTTCACCGATCCGTGTCCCATACACAGTTTCGACGTTCGAATATATATATATATATATAAACGAACGAGGGAAAAAGAAGCAGTGGGAGGAAAAGTTAGAAGTAATTCCACTTTGTCTACACATACAACTTCACCGATCCGTGTCCCATGCAGAGTTTCGACGTTCGAATATAAAAAAGCTGTTCTCTGAATCTTTTGAACACATATAATTCTTAATTTTTGTCACGATGTTCCAAATGACCTTGACCTTTGACCTTTAGAGGTTATAAGTAAATTACAAAAAATATGCAGTTTTGTAATACCTACATATTTGGATGCAACATGGTTAAAACTGGGTGAAAATTGGCCGAGTTATGGCTAGAAGAAAATTTCAAATGGCAAGCTGACCTTGACCTTTGACCTTTAAAGGTCTCATGTAAATTACAAAAATGTGCAGTGTTACATGTATATATATATATATATATATATATATATATATATATATATATATATATATATATATATATATATATATATATATATATATATATATATATATATATATATATATACAAACATATGAATTGAAGTTGGATTGATTACCTCTGCCTATTGTAGCTTTGGAGATATTTATGATTTCAATTTTCAAATGGCCCTAAATTGTATGATTTTCAAAACCGTGGAACCTGTTCACAAAAACTCGAGACTTTGTGTATGGAAGTGTAATTAGCCAAGTTTAGAGTTTATATGTAAAATAATTTTCAAATGATATGCCGGACAAGTTGTGCAGTAAAGAAAGAAAAAAGAAAGAAGAAAGAAAGAAAGAATTTCTCAAAAAATATATGTCTGTGTTGGCAGACAGACAATAAAGAGACGAGTGTACATTTTCATTTTGCTCATATTCTTCCATAGACTTATAAAATATTCAAATATAGAAGAGATATCAGAAGAAATGAGGAATTAATTCTCCTCGATAATTATGAAATTCTCCTTTTATCACAAGATATCGTGTAACAAAATACGTATTATTGTGTGCACAAGACTTGTAAGTTCTGGGTATGGGAGGAATCAGTATATATCTTGTGTTCGATATTGTTCTGTTCCTGCGGGCATGAGGCCATGTATTATTGCAGATTTGCCGCCCTTGCAAATGGAGAATGCATTTCTCCGCCTTGTTTCCCTCCGGGGACCATGCCAGTCCACCGAGTAAGCTCACTTTCCTTGTATATCCTGTATTACGTCGTCAAATTTCAAGCGAAGGTCGTGACGTTGATAAGCAAGCGAGAGGAAATAAAGCTAAGAACACAAGAGCAAGCAGCTGTCTCGCGTTACAAGGAGCGGAGAAAAGGAGCTATAAATATATTTTTATAGCATGAATTGACAATCACCATGGAGCCTGTTAAAAGGAGTGAGAGAGTTAAAATATTAAAGTTCGCTCTACACATATTAACACTGAATCAACAAGTGTCGACACAAAGCACCAAAGTTTTTGTTAAAACACTAATGGTTAAAAACACTTTGTACCAAAATATTTTCTTTGCTACGCTCACTTACCAGATAAAGGTCCTTACTACGTATGCCAAAATAGACACAAAGGATGGGAAATATTTAGCAATGCGAAAACTGGATTGATCAGTCACATTAATAGTCTGCCAACCCGATGTGCATGGAGTCATATCAAAACAAGATAATCTAACATGACTACGTTGGTATCAATAGCAAATAAAACACAAAACTAAGAAACGAACAAACAAACAAACAAACAAATATCAACGATTCTGACTACGATAAATGTATTCTTCCTTTACGCACCACTATTTGGTGCCAAACTAGGCTAATTTACACCATGTTACCAAAATGAATTAATCAATGAATGAATTAATGTATGAATGAATATAATAACGCTTGAATCCTTTGACATTAAACGGATCAAAACCGACTGATGGTCAAATGTCTTCTGCTGCAATAGTTTTTGACTAATTTGAACAGTAATGGAAAACAATTTGAAAAGGAATTGTTGATGAGACGTATGAAGATAACATACTCTAGCTGTTGACTCAGTCTTAACTCAAGTTGAGAGCATTGACATTCGTTTCATTTGTATAATTTAATGAGAGCAAGGATAATTCCCACCCGAGTTGAAAACGCTGCGCATAATAAAAATTTGTTTCTTGTGATAAATATTTGTTTTTTGTCGGTATGAAAGGTAGAAAGTTGATCTTTTCAGTACTGCCGAGGTATGGAAGATGAGAGACAGCTTCCGCAGTTTGTAAAGTTTCATGCAGCATAATTCAAATTGTCAAATACGGTAGTACTATTGGGTTTATGATTGGGGATGGCCCACACAACATTGCTTTGGGCCCAATGCTTTCCCACAAACACAAACAAGAACATTATAAGTCTGGAAACGAATTTATTTGAATATATGGATTTTCTTGGGAATTTTGTTTGCGCTTGATATAAGCAAGGAGGCTGGCTACACGTGTAGCCTGACATGTTTAATAGCTACAGTACCGCATAACACTGAGGAACAGTAACGGAGAACAATGCATGCAGATAGATTGCGGACGTTGAAGTAATGGACTCCATGGCTTGCTAAACACGTGCAATAGTGAATTTTGTTAGGGATCTTGTCATTGGTATTGCAAATGACCGACAGAATCAGGCTATTGCCTTCGCGCATGCTCAGCACAAGCATGGTGGCGTAGGATTCAGGTAGACTATGAACACCACCGCCATCTTGTGCATGAGCGTCTTTTCATATTGCCTGTTGACGCCACCTGTCCCGCATCGACAATTCAAGTCGTGAAAATGGATGCACATTTGGATACTGTCTGCACGCTCTGCATTTTACTCTGTCCGGAATGTAATATTTTTTCTTCAATCATTGTGGAGCACTTTGAAGACTGGTATCTCTGTATTTTTTTCATAAACTCTTCAAATGATGTGCACACATGATCAGCTTGGAAATGATTTACACATGATATTGAGAGTACAACGGGGAGTCTAAATCGTATCGCTGAGGAAATGTAATAAAGGCGAATCCGCCTCCATTAGCTGAAGAAAAGAACTTTGTGAAAAAGCCCGAAAAATTACAGTAACATTCGCTTTTCCCTGGTCAATATTTCTAATCGATTCATCATTGCAAAATGCCGTATTCGTTTCCGCATCACGTTCCTTAAAAAATATCAGCTCAATTTCTTTGCCAGCCACACGGTGCGTTTCTATTTGCACACAAATATAAATACGCAAAATGACAGCTTTAACACTAAATGGATCATGATTAGGAAAACAGCATTTACACCCAAATATCTTTGAAAAAATAGCTCTTTTAGTGTGAATCTTTAACAGAGTCAACAGCGTTCCTCAATGCACTTTGGACACAATGTGCCTAAAGTTTACCAGAGAAAGTTATTGACCTAGATCATTCTTAGGTTTATGGGCATGTTGGCTTTGAATGAAAGGTCCGTTTAAAAAGGATGTATGGTTTCCACATGCCCATGCACAACACATCGAAGTATTATCAAAATTTGCAATAGGAGAGTAGATGAACTTTCTAAACCAGCTCGAGATCTGCATCACAGTGTGATGCTGAGCAAGGTCAACGAGGTATAACATCTATTCAAGCCATAGTTCCCTGGATATAACCTTCTCTGATTTAACCAGGTAGTATTTTTTGAACAACTGGTCTCGATGAAAGCGCAATCTGTTGAAAGTTTTATAATCAATACGCTGTACAAACCTAACTCTTACGGAAACTCGTCCAGGAAGTGAATGAAAAAAGAGAGGTCATATTCTGGGTACTTGGAAAATTTTGCAAGTAGAATGGGTAAAGGTCACTTCCTGTACTGAATGACCTCTGCCCTATATCTGTATGCAGGCATCTGTGCTGTGATAGCGATATAGTTTCGTTGCCATACAGATGTGCTCACGACAAAAGGTATAATATAATGGACATATCCCAAGTAATATACATTGCGTGATTGTCTAACCAGACAGAAACAATGTTTCCTTACACTATTCCGCATCTAGTTGGCAAAAACGCATTTTATAAACCCGCTAGGATGAAAAATCATTACCTGCCTTTGTGCTTCGCTAGGTGTGCATTTGGTCTTTAAAATTGTTCATTTATAAATTTTGTCAAAATCTTATATAAACAACGTGTAGGATAAGTAATCCCAAAGAGAGTGAAATAAACTAGAAAAGAAGATTTGCTTCAAAGCAGATCAGTCTCTGTGCCTTTGAAAGTTGTAAATATCAAATGCTTTAACTTCTGTCCTTTGATAATTCACATGCCATTAAACTGATGGCTGGTTGCAAATTTCAAAGTCCAAATGATCTTGACTTTGACTTCTTAGAGGTCACATACAAATTTTAAAAATGTACAATGTTACAATACCCAAAATTTAAGCCCAACATGAACCAAATCAGATGAAAATTGACCAAGTTGTGCCTAGATGAAGCTTTCAAAGGGCTGAATGGCCTTGACCTTTGATATCTAACGGTTACATGATTATAACAAAACTGTGCCGTGTTGCTATACCTACCATTTGAGTCCAACATGATTATAATTTGATGGAAATTGGCTGAGTTATGACTGGATGAAAAATCCAATGTTCTAATTGACATTGATCTTTGACCTTTAGAGGTCACATGTAACTTACAAAAATCTGCAGTGTTACAGCTGCTACAGTTTGAGAGCAACATGATCAAAATTGTATAACAATTGACTATGGTATGGCTAGATTAAAATTTCAAAGGTCCAAATGACCCTGATTTTTTACCTTTAGAGGTCACATGTAAATTACAAAAATATGCAGTGTTACAAACATTTCATTGAAGTTGGATTGGTTACCTGTACCTGTAAATTAAGATATTCAAGATTTCAATTGCAAATGGCCCTAATTTGCAAAATTCAAAACCATTGAACCTCTTTACAAAAACTCAAGACTTCATGTATGGAAGTATAATCATGCCAAGTTATGAGTTTCTACGTGTGATACTTTTCAAATGGAATGTCGGACGAATTTGGCTGTAAAGACAGAAAAAAGAAAGAAAGAATTCTTAGAAAAACAATATGTCTGTGTTGTCACACAGACATAATAAGTTTTGAAATAGCACAGCTGTCGGTTACTTCCTTTTATTATGTCTGTGCTGCCGCACAGACATATGATTGATTTTTCTAGGAATTCTTTCTTTCTTCCTTCTTCTCTATTATGTTTGTGTGCCAATTATTTTTCTAGGAATTCTTTCTTCTTTTTCTTTCTTTGCAGGCAAATTTGTCCGACACTTCATTAAAAACCATTATACGTATAAACACCAAACTTGGCACGATTATACTTCCATCCATGAAGCTTTGAGTTTTAGTGAAGAGGTTCAATGATTTTGAAATTATGCGAATTAGGGCCATATGAAATTTTAAATCTTGTATATATCCAAAACTATTATTGGTGCAGGTAACCATTCAACTTCAACCTATAGGTTTGTAACACTGCGCATCTTTGTAATTTGCATATAGCCTTTAAAGGTCAAAGGTCTAGGAAATTTCCTTCTTGAAATTTTCGTCCAGCCATAACTCAGTCAACTTTCATTCAATTTTGACCACGTTGGACTTAAATTGTAAATATTGCAATACTGCATATTTTCGTAATTTGCCTGTAACCTCTAAGTCAAAATAAATTGGACCTTTGAAATTTTCATTCAGCCATAACTCAGTCAATTTTTATAAAATTGTAACCATGTTTGACCAAATTATTGGTATTGGACCGCTGGATACTTTTGTAATTTACAAGTAACCTCTAAAGGTCAAACATGAAGGTCATTTAGACCTTTGAAATTTTTATCCAGCCATGAATTTTCATCCAATTCGACCATTTTGTATCCGCATTATAAGTATCACAACGCTGCATATTTTTGTAATTAACATGTAATCGCTTACGATAAAAGGTCAAGGCTATCTGGATTTGTGGAAATTTCATCTAGCCATAACTTGGTCAACTTTCCTCTGATTTGGTTCATGGTCGGCTCAAATTTTAGATATTGTAAAATTGTACATTATTGTAATTTACATGTGACCTCTTAAGGACAAAGGTCAAGGTCTTTTGGCCGTTTGAAATTTTCCTCTAGCCATAACTTTGTCAAATTATTTCACGCAATTTCGGTCCTGTTGGGATCACATTGTAGGTATTCCAACACTGCACATCTTTGTAATTGATATGCAACGTGTATAGGTCAAAAAAGTCAAGGTCATTTGGACCATTGAAAGCTTCATCCAGCCATATTTGCAACTTTTGAAGGCGCAAAAAGACAGATTTGCTTTGAAACAAATCTTCTTATCTATTTTATTTTTTTCTATTTGTCGGGCACTTTTTATAAATGTCTTTTATATATGATTTATATCATATTTTTAGTCTTAGTCTCAAACGGAATATATTCATCATCATTATCATCAAGTAAAACTGATCATTTTCATGATCAGTTATCATAGCTATTATCATTGTCATTTTCATAATATTTGTACTTTTATTTTATTTTGATACTCTCGTGTGCGTGTCATGATTTCGTTTATTATCAGCAATGGTCGTTTTATGAATGTCAGACACAGCAATATAAAGTGGTATCCATCCAGACTGGTGTAATATATATATGTATATATATATATATATATATATATATATATATATATATATATATATATATATATATGTATATATATATATATATATATATATATATATATGTTATAACTGTTCCTTTCTTACATCCGCATCTATATCTAATTTCTGGCATGGTTTTCGGTGCTGTTGTAATATGTATTAAAGAGCAAAGTTGCATATTGCAATTTGATGCACGTGTGTAACCTAGATTTTTTAAAAAATACTATTTTCGAATGGCTGGAGTGAACTAAATGTAACGCTCTGGAAACGATCGCTATTTGGGCCTGGGGGACAAAGTGCCTGATGTTTCAGGCTAGTGACCTTTCCATGTGACAAGCGCATTCTCGGCATTTCCGACTGGCACGAAGGCTGGTCACGTCTCTTATTTTAACTAGAAGTAACACTTTCTCTTTGTACGGGTGGACCTTGAGCGGTAGTTTCTTACGTGCCACTTATCCCTTGGCTTTGATCTGTCCTGTCTTCGTAGGGCTTCGGTGCCGACCTATGACTGTTCCGTCACTGGGGATAAAGACGTTGGGTATATGTGCTTTGAGCGCACACCAAGATGACCGTTCCGGCGCTGACCGAGAGAGGGTTACAGTCGCGTATTATCTCATAATAGAAAGAGTATCTGTCCACGGACCACAGCAAAATATCGGGGTTAAGTGTGCCAATGACTGGCTTATCTTGAAGTGCTTGCAAATGTCACCGAGACCTATATTTCACCGACACACCGCGAAAAGTGGCGTGGTTTTCATCCTTCACATAACAGATCATTTACTGAAATAGATACGTCCAGAAACACACAGTAACTGGATGATTCGCCGTATACCATTCTGCCATCTTTGCTCGTATAATTTAAAAACAGCTGAACAAATGCAAGAACTTATCAAATCTTGCTTCATTAATTGGATAAGACTCATACAATCAGCCAATCAAACCAGCACCTCCCCCCTCCACATGTTTGAAGGTGATTTTTAACTCAATTCAAAGCGCGACTTCTTCGATTTTACAAAATATTTTATGAATTAATATTTATCCTGTCGTAAAATTTGTATCTCATTAATACAGTTTTAAAGGCAGCTCAATCTTTCAACAAAACTGACACAGGCCTAGCTGATCAACCTTATTTGAGGTTGAAAGTGAACCATTTCCACCAGTTGCGAGTATCCAGTCGTTGGCTGTCAGCGTGGTTGGGTGTTTCCGGGGTTGGGTTAGGGTTGGATAGGCAACCTCGCATCCATGGCATTTGAACATTTAACTGTAATATTTCAAGTCCAGTTGGTTACACAAAGTCTGCAGTTTGTGCGCAAGATTAATAAAAAACCCGCGTCTTCACAGTTTTGTACAGATATTGGCGAAGTTGTGGGGATCGGACCAGCTGGTCGAAAGTACAGAGAACAACCAATATTGTCCAGTCCCATGTTGCCTGCTTATTCCGGTTCAGCACGGTTAGCCTTTAACCAGGGTTGGCCTAAGCACATCCGTTATCCAACTTAACTTGAACGACAAAAGGATTCCTACTGCAAAGATGTAAGCCAGCAGACTGATATTTTGTGAACATTAATTTCATTTCCTAGTGTTAAAAAGAACTGGGGCTCTAATTGTGGGTCTGATATCTAGTTTAAATCCCAGTTTGTATATTTATAGTCTGTCTATCTCCTGTTGGTTTGCTGCTGTTAATCTACATATATGAATGTTACATATTATACGAATTAATTTGAAATCAGTGTGGTGACCAATATATATATATATATATATCCCTGCCATAGTCCTCAATCTTGCGATCAGACATGGCGCCACTCTGCAAAAATTACTTTCAAATTATGTATAAACATATTTTCTCAAGATATTCGGAGATTATTTATTTATTTATTTATTTATTTATTTATTTATTTATTTATTTATTTATTTATTTATTTATTTATTTATTTACTTGTTTGTTTGTTTGCTTGCTTGCTTGCTTGCTTGTTTGTTTATTCATTTATTTTTTTTATTTTTTTTATTTTTTATTTTTTACATTCCTTACAAACCTCGCGAAGATTGCTGGTCTGTTTCATTAGTTGGCCGTTATCCGGACTGGCCCAGTCTCAGCAGTGGTGTTGGACTCCTTTTTCCATTCAGCCTTTGGAGTTGAGTACGTCATGACTTTGAGGTGACCTCCGCCTGAGCTACAGTATCCATGGTCCGGGCCACAGGACTGCCTGCAGCACGTACTTAGACGCAGTGTATTTACATTATTATGTTATACGCACGATAGAAAAATACATATATTTTATGCTACATTTATTGTAAATAATCCGTCACTTAGTATGCATTACATATGTATTAAGCAATATGTCTTGGAAGTATCCAATCAGGACAATCGCATATGAAATTGCTGCCATATTCATCGTTACGAATTCTGCACCCAATGGCTTGTGAACAAGAACTGTAGCCTCTTCTCTTCTCTTCGCTTCCCTTCTCTTCCCTTCCTTTCCCTTGCCTTCCCCTCCCTTCCCTTCCCTTCTCACAAAGAGATCTTTTGAAAATAGGCTTAACCATAAGACGTACATGCAAATTAAAAATCAAGAAACATGGAGGAAGGTCTGTGATAATATAATTATGACGTCACGCTGATAGGCATCAGTGAATCGTCTGCGGCTGTGTCTAACTATAGATTGGACCTTCACCTCGCATAAGTGCAGGACAAAAAAGAGGACAGATAGCATATCTCAGAGACCATGTTTGGTTTTTCGACAGAGACCTTCTGGATTTTCTATTTTTTTTCCCTTTTTTAAAAAAAAAAATTCTATACGTTAATGTTTCATTAAAAAAAAATGTGGAAATAGAGTTTGAAAAACTAGAAAAGAAGATTTGCCTCACAGCTAATATATCTGGGTGCCTTCAAAATGAGAAGTCTTGAAGCTATTCAAGATTTAAATTTTGTGTGTTTACCTAATTTGCATAACTCAAAATGCTACAACTTTGGTTCATGGCTCATTGGTTGCAGCTATGTCACAAACTTATGAATTGAAATTGAGATGGTACCTTTATCTGCAGAAGTTTTGGAGATATTCGTAAAATTTAATTTTGCGTATGAACCGAATTTGCGTAATTTAAAACGTTAGAACTTTGAGTCATACTTCTTTGGCTGCGGCCATGTCACAAACCAAAACTGAAGTGGAAAGGCACCTCTATCTATAATACTTTGGGAGATATAAAACTTTGAAATTGTTCAAGTGCCTCTAATTAGCATGATTTATAATTCTACAGCTTTTGTTCACTGTCCATCAGATTGACAGATTTCTCAAATCTGCATGTGTAATTAGAACTTTGTGTGTATTATAATTTTAATTGCCCCCAATTTGCATACTTTTAAACATCATGACTGTTCCAAACTATATGCACAATTTCACTGTATTTCAATCATCATGGCAAGTTTTGGTGGTTTTCGAAATAACAGTGCCCGAGAAAACCCCCGGGCACATTTGGTCGTGAAAGAAAGAAAGAAAGAAAGAAAGAAAGAAAGAAAGAAAGAAAGAAAGAAAGAAAGAAAGAAAGAAAGAAAGAAAGAAAGAAAGAAAGAAAGAAAGAAAGAAAGAAAGAAAGAAAGAAAGAAAGAAAGAAAGAAAGAAAGAAAGAAAGAAAGAAAGAAAGAAAGAAAGAAAGAAAGAAAGAATGTCTGGGTTCGCTCCCAGACATAATGATTCAAGGTGATGCGGTGATGCCCAGCCGCTTTGCCCTCATAATTAAGGCAGCTGACAAGTCTGACAAGTTTGTGATAGAATGGATTCAAGAACAAGTCTGCACGCACAGTAGCGTTCTTTTATGGTGAATACAGTTTTTCAGTCATTGATACAACAAATGAAAGAAAGCATCAAGGTGCAAAGCGCTTGTCCAATATAAAGATAGATGGCCCGATTTTGCAAAGTGTAGGATTTCCGAGCTTTTACATCCCTGAATGTTGACTGTTATGATTTCCGCTTTACTTTTAATGAAAAAAAGGAGAAAATCTAAAATAGAAAAAGTAAAACAAATAAGGCAGATACAATCGTTGATTATGATCCACCTGCATTGGATTCTGAATCAAGTTGTATGCCAACTGAATAATACAGGATGTGGGGTTGATATTTCATAGGGTATGTGATGCATACACAAAATGAATGGATAAAAGGGCAGAACTGTGTCATTAATTTTTTTCTCACAAAAATACATGAACGAGTAAATTTAATATTGATATGTATTTTAAGTAACAACAGTTGGCAGAGCCTACATGAGGTTTTATCACATTATTATATGCATGGTCTGTTTGCGTCTGTCAACTGTGGAAAGATCAACGTTCTCGTGCCGAGACGCTACCACGCCTCACATTTAAGGTTTCACGCCGGTAATTCATCCTGTCAAAATAGAAATAAACAGAGTAATCAATTTTTAGCTTATTGAAAGGCTTACAAACAAATAATATTATAATCAGAATGTTCCTTACAGTTTTTTTTTTTCACGAATAAAGACCATAAAGTATGGGTATGAATGGGGATTTTTTTAGCAAATTGCCATGGCAACAGGCTCTGTATGGTACTACTTGATATATCATTGCGCAAACACACTGATGAATCCAACTCACGTAATGTGTATACTGGTGCCGGTGTACATTCCTTGATAGTTTTTACTCGAGCTCAAAATGTACATTGCTTTTCACTATCAAGCCAAAACCTGCCTCCTGCTGACAAAATTATTGAAAATACAGCACCTTGCATCCCTAGGTGTCATATTTTATAGTGCACTCTCAGTGTTACCTCGGCACTCCCTGGAAGCTTAAGGGAGGGTCCATCTTGCCGCGCGGACATTTTATTTACAATTCTAGCGTCTTGGAAACCTCTGTGTTTTCCTTACATCGTATTAGCCATTATTTCCTATTATCTAGTTTTCTGCACCTTGAACTAGGGCATATTTGTTACCTTGAGCAGATTAGTGTGTGTGTGTGTGTTTGTGTGTGTGCGTGTGCGTGCGTGTGTGTGTGTGTGTGTGTGTGTGTGTGTGTGTGTGTGTGTGTGTGAGTGGTGTTGTCACAGGCGAATGTACGTTCTCCCTACACTACAACATGCAGCATAGGCAGACAACTTCATGCCTGGCATTAGTATAGTTTACGATTATTTGTTGCCTACGAATCACACCAAGCAGGTGTTTCTCTTCATGCTTCAATTTAGTAGTCTGCTCATTTTCAACTAGGCTTTATTAAGTAAGGACAGGGAGCTAATAGTAGCTCCATGGTAAGGGTAATTAAAGCCTGTGTGCTAGATAAGCTTCCATGAACATAGATAACAATAGAAGGTCCTTCAAAACTTCGCCAAATTTGAAATAATTCACGCAATTGGCCAAGCACCTCAAATTTCTAGTATACATGTGAGGTAATAGGCTTTACTACAAAAATCTTGTTACACTTTTCCACGCGAATCGTTAATTTGATTTCTATGGCCAATTTTTGTTGAATTTTTCTACAGGTCCCGTAAATGTCATTGTAAAATACCCCCACCGCTTCAGGCAGGGTTACTAGGCGGATGACTTGTGTATTTAATGATTATCTGCCCATTAAAGCCATTGTAACAGGATACCCGCACATGGAAGCCCTCTGCTGCAGGGACGTACGAATCACGCAGTTGATATAACTTGACCAGTGGCAATCTCTCTTGCAAATTTATTGTTACTTATTACTATGGGTACCAAGGTTGATTAATCAGTGAACGAGTCCACCCCGCAAAGCTATAAGCATTACCTATGCAGAGGCGCGGCAGACTGTTAGAAATGGAGAATACGTAAAGTTTGTTTATCAGGCAAGATTGGTTACTGTCTGGTAATGTGTGGGGCAATCGCTCGTCCCCGCGTGAACACGTGTCAGCGTGATGCAATCACTTATCTTCACGTCAACATGTGCAGCGCAATTACTTATCTCGACGTCAACATGTGTGGTGCAATGCCATACAAGTGCTTCAACCCGCGCAGCTGTATCAGCAACGGTATGCACCGCACACAACAATGTTATGGAGCCGCTGATTTGGAAACGACCAATGGCCTTGTCGCTTTTAGGCGGGAACCGTTGACCCGCGGCTGACTTAGGGCTATGTCACAGGCTCACGCTCCACATGTACTTCCTGGCCGTTTGTCGAAATTCGCGCCCTATTGACTATAAAGTTGGCCAAGTTTCCATCATAAATGTAATGGATGCCGACAGAGCAAATCTGTTGCTAGTCAATTTTTGCACAATATTACTCTCAATCTATTGCAAACGTCTTGTCCTCCAAGCGTTTTAAGAGACGTGCCTGCCACATCTTTGCAGTCAGGAATGGAAGGGTATTGAAGAGGGTTCCAGTACGATCGTACAATTCTTGATTTACCCCAGTACAAGGTACGGAAAGCAAGAAACTTAAGAAATAGCGACTGCTAAGCAGTAATGAAAATAAAGGAGCTTCCCATACGCAAGTGCGGTAAATAATGGCCAGTGCGCCAGCGCGTGAAACACATTTTCCCCTGTCACGAGCCATGATGGACCTTGATACCTCGAACATTCCTGCTGCTTTAGACCCTGGTGACTAACTATCGAACAGTGGTATAATTCACATGTGACCCTTCAAAACCAGGATGACTCGGTGAGCTCGCTGAATGTGGTAAATACCTTTGGTACCGTGAACCACAACGGTAGCTTCTAAAAATCACCGGGAAATGGTTGGGTTAAGCGCTCCGTTGTCGAAGGCCATTTTTTTTTTCAACCTAACAATTTGGTTATGTTAATGTTCTGCTCTGTTTATGTTAAAAATGCCCAGGGAAAAACCCAGTAACAGAAGGTATGCTGAATAATAAATAGAACTTGGGGCGTGTTGGGATTAAATGATTTATGTCTATTTTGTATTTGATGATATCTCTAAATTTAAACATTGATTTACCTCATTACGATGCAATATGCTTGTTATGCCACCCTCTCCGGTAATGGGGAAAAGTGTTTTCGGGTGGTCCATCCGTCCGTGATCATCAATATTTGTTACCGCGATAACTTTAACAAGGCTTATAGGCATTTTTTCTCAAAAAATTGTTATTCAGGTGCATTGTTAGACAAAGATCAGTTGATTAGATGTTCAAGTCTCTGTGACCTACTTATGAGGTACAATGATCTATTAGGTGTTTAAGTGTTAACTTTGTTACAGCAATACCTTATGAGTGCAGGGATATATTTTCCCCTAATTTGGCACAGATATGCATCATAACACACAGTTTAGATTAATACATTTCAGGTTACTGTGATCTATTGTGTTGTTAATGTGACCTACTTGCAGTCATCTCCTTAACTTTGATTCCGTAATATCTTCAAAGTGCCTGGATGGCTTTTTTAAATTGACACACAGACCCTTCCTAGGAACAATGAATCCCTGATTAGATATTCAGTTCACTGTGACTTACCTTTTTTTTCTTCTTTTTGTTATTTTGATATATTCGGAGTCAGTTTGACTTTATAACTGAAATATTTTCAAAGTGCATGAATGGTTCTTCCCAAATTTGATACAGGGATACATTATGGGAGCATGATAAGCTATTAAAATAAATAGATCACCTTGACCTATTTACCGTCAATTTGACATTGCTTCCAAAGTACCTTTGTTACCGCAATGTATTCAAACTGCCTGGACGGGATTCTCCATAAATTTGGTAGAGGTGCGTTATAGGACAAAGGTAAGCCGATAAGATGCCCAGGTCAATGTGACCTATTTTGTGGTAAGTGCGACCTATTTACGACCAATTTGACTTTGCTACCACAGTTTGTTCAAAGCACGTAAAGTGCCTGAAAGGATTTTGCTTAAAGTTTATTCATTAGTGTTTTATATATATATATATATATATATATATATATATATATATATATATATATATATATATATATATATATATATATATATATATATACTGTAGTTCTAGACATTTTCGCGCGTTTAACTTCGCGCAAACTCAATTTTTCTCAAAATACAGAGTTTTCGCGGAATCCAATGCCTAACAATGTAGTGACATACAATGCAACTTATTTTTGCACATTTTAATTTCGCGCTTTGAGTAGTAGCGCAAAAAGCGCGAAATTAAATAGAGCGCGAAAATTTCTAGAACTACAGTATGCATACATATAGTGGAATCTCCCAACTAAGAGCACCTAGGGATCGAGAAATGTAGTCTTAATAGGGGAGTCGTCTTTTGAGGGGATATCATTACATTAAAGATAACCAAATAGTTTAAAAAAGTATACCCCATATTCATAAATTTCAGCCCAAGAATAACAACAGAGAGATTCAATAGCGGCTACAACATCAACATTCATCTTCCAACACCACCAATGTGAAGAAACAAATTTCACTCCTGACTTGACACAGGCAGTCACCCATAAAAGGCAACTGGTCTGTAAATTGGTGGTCGCAATACAGAAGTGGTCTTTATCGGAGATTCGATGCTCTAATATATATATATATATATATATATATATATATATATATATATATATATATATATATATATATATATATATATATGTGTGTGTGTGTGTGTGTGGTAGAATGACATTTTGTATGTCTGTGTGCCAACAGAAACATACTGTTTTTCTAGGAATTCTTTCTTTCTTTCTTTCTTTCTTTCTTCACAGGCAGATTTGTCCAACATTTCATTTGAAAAGTATTACATGTAGAAAATCCAAACTTGGCACAGTTATACTTCCATAGATGAAGTCTGGCCTTTTTATAGTGAGAGGTCATCCTTTTCAAAGTAATGCAAATGAGGGCTAATTAAAGTTTTAAATCTTCAATATCTTACATACTATAGTAGATGTGGTTCCAAGTGTATAGGAGTTCTATCATAGCAAGGTAAATGTCATCTCAAATGTCAAGGTCATGTCAAGGTCAAAGGTTAATTTTAGGCCAAAATGACATTTTTGAGGTCAAGGTTCACTTCAGTTAGAGGTCCTCTCAAGGTCAAAGGTCATTTCAAAGTCAAAGGCCATTTTAGATGGTGGCTTTTTTCTGGTCATAACTTTGTCAATTTTTATTCAATTTTGATGATGTTGGGCTCAAATTGTTGCTATTGTAACACTGTACATTTTTAAATGTACATGTGACCTCTAAATGTCAAAGGTCAAGGTCATTTGAACATTCGAAAGTTTCATCCAGTCATAACTTGGCCAATTTCCATCCATTTCTAATGATGTTAGACTAAAATTGTAGGTATTGCAACACTGCATATTTTTATAAGAACATGTTACCTCAAAAGGGCAAAGGTTAAGGTCATTTGCCCCTTGGAAAGTTCCATCTTGCCATAACTTGGTCAATTTTCATCCGATTTGGTTCATGTTGGGCTTTAATTGTGGGTATTGTAACACTCTGCAACTTATATGTGACCTGTAAAGGTCAAAGGTCAAGGTCATTTGGACTTTGAAATTTGCATCCAACCATAAGCTTAATATAATGTGAAGTATCAAGGGATAAAGGTCCTAGCATTTAACATTTACAACTTTCGAAGGGACATGACAGATTTGCTTTGAAGCAAATCATCTTTTCTAGTTATTAATTATACTTTTTAGGGATATAGAAGATACATATTTCATACCACTCTTATTAACGTGATGTAAAATGGCATAATTTTTGTCCAATGTCTATAAGATGAACAATGCTGTATAACGTACGGGCAAAAGTTGGAATGGCATCTATATCTGGTTTATTGTATGAAACGTGAAATTTGAAATGCCTCAAGTTCGTATCAAATGGTGAAAGAGTACGAGTGTATGCGGGATATACGACAAGGCTTCTTGTAGATGATGAGGGATAAACGCTCCTCATCAAACAGATATACGCTACTTGCTTGGCTTGAGAACATGGCTCCAAGTGGTGGGAAATAAAACTGTTGAAAACTTTTGTTTTGTACTGAAATCACAGGCCAGACTTATTTCTACAAGAGCAGATAGCATGTTGATGTTGGAGTTGTCTTTCTGAGCATGCTTCCTCGGTCATGAAATTTAGCTTTAACGATTTTATTCCTTCACATAAAAGAAAGACGTACATTTCCTTCCACACGACTGCCATTTTGCTGAGGCTACACTTCTAGGCTTTACGGTGTACTGTAAAAACTCCCTAAAAGCTGGCGGTGAAGAGAAAAAAAAAGAAGAAGAGAAAGAAAGAAAAAGAATGAAAGAATATTTGTGTGGATAAACAGACACAACATACTGTTTTTATTGGCATTTTGTCCCCTACTTGTGCCACCTGTACACGTCCTGTCAGCAGTTCTAGTGTGTCGGTTACAAAGGACTGTGTGGGGAACATCATTCACCAAACCA
This sequence comes from Hermodice carunculata, assembly GCA_964020975.1. Classification (NCBI taxonomy): domain Eukaryota; kingdom Metazoa; phylum Annelida; class Polychaeta; order Eunicida; family Amphinomidae; genus Hermodice; species Hermodice carunculata. Next base: position 1,687 of record CAXHWN010001628.1, on the reverse strand, counting down.
CCGCCTAACGTTGTTCCAAACAAGCGGGTGTTACAAACTTCTTTGTTCAGAGGTAAAATGGGAGAGACTTCATCTATTCCATCATGTCTTTTAAGTTGAAGTCGATTTACGCGTCAAATCTGTGTCGATACTACCAGGATTTGCTGTTCAAAATGTCGTTCCTATTTAATCGGAATTGAATGAAACTGAAGCCTAACTACAGATTATCATAACGGCCATTTCTGTCGGCACTTCAGATGAGTTTTTGAAATACGACGTACTCTGGTCTGAAATAAAGTAAATAACTGTACGGGCCACAAAATGTAATTGATATATATAGCACTAGCTATAAAATGAGCAGCGACACATTGTCCCGATGGGTAACAGTCTGGATGACAAACAAGTGAACATATCACAAACATGTTTACCATGTCCTTATATAAGGCTGTATTTGTTAAAATGGTAATTCTTCAACACTAGGCGTTATGGGGAGGGGGGGGACTATAATGACCCTACCCAATGGAAACATCGAAAGGTAAATTCTGGCATGGGAGGTGGTGAAGCGGGTGGGTGGAGGGCGAAGGGCTGCAAGCAGAAAAACGGCATTGACCGGAAGCCTCACGCAAGGCCACTGAACTCCTTGAAAACGTAATACAGTAGAATCTCCAATTAAGGCCACCTTCATGAAGAGACTATTTCGATATGCAGACCACGAATTTACAACCCCATTTTTGTTTATCTTTCATTAAATTATACCCCCATTACAACCACATTCTTCAGTTCCTTAGGTGGTCTTGATACGGACATTCCACTGTATTCAAGGAAAGATAATTCAGTTCAACATTTGGAATCATCGGTCACTGTAACCATTAAAGTGTTCGTGTCGTAACTTTGGTCTGAGAACATTTATCAGACAGATAAAAGACTGGTGAACTTCGCCATTTATTTCATATCGATTGATATTTGAAGACTGTCGTTGTCTAGTGTAGTTTATCCACCCGGAAACACGAAGGTGTATTTGCACTCTATAATTATATGGCTGCCTCTGCTACGTCATCGCACAAATCGCCTACCTCGTCCCCTAAACATACGTGTGTAATCTGATTATCTCCTTTGACAGTAAAATTTCCCTGTTAAGACCTTTCTATTATGAGATCACTTCCTTGTTAAAACCGTCTCAATATAGCCCATTTATCTTTTTATTTTTATGATGTTCTGCATTAAGACCACTGCCCTATTAAGGGCAATGTTTCCAACCCCTCGATGGGGTCCTAGTAGAGAGATTTTACCGTATTTGTTTTTCTTTCCAAACGCTTCTAATATGCCAACATTACCACAGTGCAGCATTGTCAACAGGAGTTCTCAACCAGGAACAAACGCTCAGAGCATGAATAAATGACTACCGTTGCGTCGAGTGAGCAATAAAGATTTCTGCCATCCCGCAACAGCGTGATACTGAGATATATTTAAAGCTTCCGGATAACGCCTCTTTTCTTTCCATTGACAATTTGATTTCAGTCACACTATTTTTTTTTTGAGGAGGGGGAGGGTATATCATTTGCTCTGCTAAAGTGCGTGCGCATCTTCGGGATGGTAAGAGATAGAGAGTTTTTTATGTCATTTTATATATATATATATATATATATATATATATATATATATATATATATATATACATAATCTATCTCTTACCATCCCGAAGATGCTC
>CAXHWN010001627.1:0-26000 GCA_964020975.1 Hermodice carunculata | reverse complement strand
GCTTTTGTTGTCTTTAGTTTCGTGATACTTCTCAGGTGTCCAAGAAGTCTTCCCCAGGTAATTTTATAAAAAATAACAATGCAAATATGATATGAATAAATTATGCTAATCCCATTAATATGATCAAACTGTGACATTGACATTTTAGGCCTTCTGTTTGCATTTATCACTGCATCCACCAAGTACATGTATTTATTTGCTGCAAGCATAATCTATGTTTCATTGTCTTTTTTCTTCTTGGACACACTGTAATTTAACAGTTTTTGGTTGTCACATTCTCTTTTGTAAGATACTCTCCCCTTGAATTTTCTATGTCTGTGCAGCCATTCTAAAGTGAGTCTTCTTTTGCATCTTGCCTTCTTGTACTTGATGCTACCTGTATACTTTTCATTATATTTAAACTGAGTGGTAACACTTCTCATTCTTTTTACTTGTGTAGACCCATGTGTTATGGGAGCTCCAAGTGTTTCCAATCATGCTAAAGTGGAGTTTCCAAACCCCAAATTTAACATATGTACAGCAGAATGCAATCTGCCAGTCACATGTCTACACCAAGTTTCATCTTTTGGATTTGTCCTAGAGTAAGACCTGTTTACCGATTCAACACGCTGTGTATCAGTTTTGAATTTTGTTGCCTGTATTGCAGGCTGTCCTAACCTGTACTTTACGTGATGCTTCATTTTTTCTAAGTCTGATACAGAAGGAGTAAGATACACACCAGCATGCAAGAAAGAAACTTCCCATGTACCTTTTTTTAAGTCCTCTACAAGCATATGAATGTCTAACACAGAGTGAGTGATCACCTTGATAACATAATATTATTGCATTTATTACATATTCAAAATTTACGTTCATGCGCTTCACATTGACACACAATTTTTCATAACAGACATTATATTCATGTGTACACCTTCTTGATAAATTGTACCCAAATTGCCTGATCATAGAATTTACACTAATTTTATCTCTTGCAGGGAACATTGCAGAACTCCAGTTGACCTTTTGTGCACGTCAACGCTGTGACTGTGACAAATGTCTTGTACACTTTACGTTTCCTGGTGCCAAGCCATCCTTTTTATACACAGACTTGACAGCTTCCCCAGCTCGACTTTCAAGGTCAGTTGTCAGTTGACTTATTTTAAGTGGCACCTCATCTTTCTCAAAAAGTTCAAAACTTTCCTTGCACCATTGCACCATTGGAATTCATCACCAATGCTTGCATCCATGGGTACATTTGCAGTGCATCTTCCCCCATGGTCTGGGCAAGCTGGTCTGTACAAATTATGTTTCCTTGCATGTATATGACCAACTTTGCACAGTTTATTTTTTCGCAGTGATCCCGAGAATTTTTTTGGCAAAGTTTGATTTTCACAAACAGTGTAAACACACTGTGTCGCAGGTTGGAAGGGTGTCTGTCCACCACCAGATGTCAAGGCGTTGTTGTATCTGCAGTCTGCCTCCATCATTATTGGTGTTTTTTCCGAAAGTCCAAGCAATTTGTTATTGTGTATGATTTGGCCTCTCTGCTCCCTCATGTTTTCTTCATTAAGCTTTGTGATAATGTCATTCACTCTCTTTGAATTTCTCTGCATTGATTTTCTTGCAGGAGCTGGAATATTCATATGGAGTAGAATATTCCTCACTGCTGTGTTCCCAATGCTTGTAGTCATGAGGCCAGCTTGAGCTGCCAAATTAATGTTGGCTGCTTTTTTGCCTGGCTGAGAATTATAACTTGTGGCTTCTTTGTACAGTTTTTGTTTTCTTGAAATGTAATCACACACTGTACATTTCAGCGACTCCTGCCATGCTAGCCCCACCTTTTTTTCTCTTTCAGCATAAAAAATTTACTGACCTGTACATTCTGGCTTGTGCAGTAAATGTTCCCTCATGGAGTTATTCCATAATTTCTCTGTCCTTTCAGCATGTAAAATTCTATAGGAGTCCATGTTTGGTCTGTCATGCCTTGATACGTGGTGCTGGGTGGAGCTGGTCTAAGCAGTTTTACATTCACCTCTGCCTCCAGGCCTGGTTCCTCTTGTAGCCATTCATTCAGATTTTCTTGTAATTCACCAGCAGGCGTGTCCACCTCACTGGTGTATTGGTTGTGGGTTCTGTTGTCACCTTGCATCCCTTGTTGTGGGGAATATGGCCCCTCTAAAAACTAGTTTTGTTTCTTCTGTGACCAGCTTTCATTGTATCAGTCAGTGAGCAGAAGTAGTCTTCCATATAGCTATGTTGTAGTGACTTATCAAGGCTGAAAAGCTTATGAAATACTTGGAAATTTCTGATTCTTATAAATCTTAAAGTTTGTGTGGGTAAGGGTCGTTGTGTAGGAAAGGAAAATGCCAGGAATGGTGTTGCTTGATGAATCAGAACCCACCCCTCTGTGATGCAAGTAACTTCCAGGATTCACACAGCATCAGCAGCAGGGTGAAATGTGATACCCGTGCCTGCCCCCACGGATGGGTCAAGCTGACCAGATCCTGTTTGCAGTTACACAAGTGATGGATGTCTTATGATTAATCAAAAAAGTCATCAAATTCACAATATTTCTTATAAAATTTCAACTTTATACTAAAAATCAATGTTAAAATTAATGGGTGGGGTGTGGTAATTTGATCTGTCATTGTAGGAATAGGGCTTGCAAGCAAGTGAACCTGACTTGCATGCATAGCCCATATGCTTATGTATTGATGCCAGGTCAAAGACTTTTGTTATTATGATATTTCATTATTTTTTTTCCAATTTTACATCTTTTACAATTATTTCACCTAAAACTGATTTTTCTCATTTTAAATGTTATTGGTGTCAGGGCCATTATTTTGCTTATTATTGAAGTCAGATAGAAATGAATGAAACCATGCACACAAAACAAGTCAGGAATTCAGTTTAACAAGTTTTAATAATTTTGATAAGCGTATTAGGTTACAGACCACAGTTGTGATTGGTTGGTTGCGCATCCCAACGAATATAGTCCGTAATTGTGAAAATCCAGTGTTTTCACCATGCTGTAGCTTCTGTTGAAATAAAGTTAGCAAAGTCAGGGTTGCTGCATCACAGAGTTGCTTCATCGGTGGTCATATAGGTGCACTGTCTTCCAGGCCAGGTGAGAACTTTATGGTGGGAAAGGACAATGATGTGACCCCGGCCACTGCAAGACATTTAACAAGTGTACAGGCCATGCTCCCTTTGCTGACTGCTTGGTAGATAGATAGCAAGCTTTTGTTGTCTTTAGTTTCGTGATACTTCTCAGGTGTCCAAGAAGTCTTCCCCAGGTAATTTTATAAAAAATAACAATGCAAATATGATATGAATAAATTATGCTAATCCCATTAATATGATCAAACTGTGACATTGACATTTTAGGCCTTCTGTTTGCATTTATCACTGCATCCACCAAGTACATGTATTTATTTGCTGCAAGCATAATCTATATTTCATTGTCTTTTTTTTCTTGGACACACTGTAATTTAACAGTTTTTGGTTGTCACATTCTCTTTTGTAAGATACTCTCCCCTTGAATTTTCTATGTCTGTGCAGCCATTCTAAAGTGAGTCTTCTTTCGCATCTTGCCTGCTTGTGCTTGATGCTACCTGTATACTGTTCATTATATTTAAACTGAGTGGTAACACTTCTCATTTTTTTTAACTTGTGTAGACCCATGTGTTATGGGAGCTCCAAGTGTTTCCAATCTTGCTAAAGTGGAGTTGCCAAACCCCAAATTTAACATATGTACAGCAGAATGCAATCTGCCAGTCACATGTCTACACCAAGTTTCGTTTTTTGGATTTGTCCTAGAGTAAGACTTGTTTACCGATTCAACACGCTGTGTATCAGTTTTGAATTTTGTTGCCTGTATTGCAGGCCGTCCTAACCTGTACATTACGTGATGCTTCATTTTTTCTAAGTCTGATACAGAAGGAGTAAGATACACACCAGCATGCAAGAAAGAAACTTCCCATGTACCTTTTTTTAAGTCCTCTACAAGCATATGAATGTCTAACACAGAGTGAGTGATCACCTTGATAACATAATATTATTGCATTTATTACATATTCAAAATTTACGTTCATGCGCTTCACATTGCCACACAATTTTTCATAACAGACATTATATTCATGTGTACACCTTCTTGATAAATTGTACCCAAATTGCCTGATCATAGAATTTACACTAATTTTATCTCTTGCAGGGAACATTGCAGAACTCCAGTTGACCTTTTGTGCACGTCAACGCTGTGACTGTGACAAATGTCTTGTACACTTTACGTTTCCTGGTGCCAAGCCATCCTTTTTATACACAGACTTGACAGCTTCCCCAGCTCGACTTTCAAGGTCAGTTGTCAGTTGACTTATTTTAAGTGGCACCTCATCTTTCTCAAAAAGTTCAAAACTTTCCTTGCACCATTGCACCATTGGAATTCATCACCAATGCTTGCATCCATGGGTACATTTGCAGTGCATCTTCCCCCATGGTCTGGGCAAGCTGGTCTGTACAAATTATGTTTCCTTGCATGTATATGACCAACTTTGCACAGTTTATTTTTTCGCAATGACCCCGAGAATTTTTTTGGCAAAGTTTGATTTTCACAAACAGTGTAAACACACTGTGTCGCAGGTTGGAAGGGTGTCTGTCCACCACCAGATGTCAAGGCGTTGTTGTATCTGCAGTCTGCCTCCATCATTATTGGTGTTTTTTCCGAAAGTCCAAGCAATTTGTTATTGTGTATGATTTGGCCTCTCTGCTCCCTCATGTTTTCTTCATTAAGCTTTGTGATAATGTCAATCACTCTCTTTGAATTTGTCTGCATTGATTTTCTTGCAGGAGCTGGAATATTCATATGGAGTAGAATATTCCTCACTGCTGTGTTCCCAATGCTTGTAGTCATGAGGCCAGCTTGAGCTGCCAAATTAATGTTGGCTGCTTTTTTGCCTGGCTGAGAATTGTAACTTGTGGCTTCTTTGTACAGTTTTTGTTTTCTTGAAATGTAATCACACACTGTACATTTCAGCGACTCCTGCCATGCTAGCCCCACCTTTTTTTCTCTTTCAGCATAAAAAATTTACTGACCTGTACATTCTGGCTTGTGCAGTAAATGTTCCCTCATGGAGTTATTCCATAATTTCTCTGTCCTTTCAGCATGTAAAATTCTATAGGAGTCCATGTTTGGTCTATCATGCCTTGATACGTGGTGCTGGGTGGAGCTGGTCTAAGCAGTTTTATATTCACCTCTGCCTCCAGGCCTGGTTCCTCTTGTAGCCGTTCATTCAGATTTTCTTGTAATTCACCAGCAGGCGTGTCCACCTCACTGGTGTATTGGTTGTGGGTTCTGTTGTCACCTTGCATCCCTTGTTGTGGGGAATATGGCCCCTCTAAAAACTAGTTTTGTTTCTTCTGTGACCAGCTTTCATTGTATCAGTCAGTGAGCAGCAGTAGTCTTCCATATAGCTATGTTGTAGTGACTTATCAAGGCTGAAAAGCTTATGAAATACTTGGAAATTTCTGATTCTTATAAATCTTAAAGTTTGTGTGGGTAAGGGTCGTTGTGTAGGAAAGGAAAATGCCAGGAATGGTGTTGCTCGATGAATCAGAACCCACCCCTCTGTGATGCAAGTAACTTCCAGGATTCACACAGCATCAGCAGCAGGGTGAAATGTGATACCCGTGCCTGCCCCCACGGATGGGTCAAGCTGACCAGATCCTGTTTGCAGTTACACAAGTGATGGATGTCTTATGATTAATCAAAAAAGTCATCAAATTCACAATATTTCTTATAAAATTTCAACTTTATACTAAAAATCAATGTTAAAATTAATGGGTGGGGTGTGGTAATTTGATCTGTCATTGTAGGAATAGGGCTTGCAAGCAAGTGAACCTGACTTGCATGCATAGCCCATATGCTTATGTATTGATGCCAGGTCAAAGACTTTTGTTATTATGATATTTCATTATTTTTTTCCAATTTTACATCTTTTACAATTATTTCACCTAAAACTGATTTTTCTCATTTTAAATGTTATTGGTGTCAGGGCCATTATTTTGCTTATTATTGAAGTCAGATAGAAATGAATGAAACCATGCACACAAAACAAGTCAGGAATTCAGTTTAACAAGTTTTAATAATTTTGATAAGCGTATTAGGTTACAGACCACAGTTGTGATTGGTTGGTTGTGCACCCCAACGGAGATAGTCCGTAATTGTGAAAATCCAGTGTTTTCAGCATGCTGTAGCTTCTGTTTTTATAAAGTTAGCAAAGTCAGGTTTGCTGCATCACAGAGTTGCTTCATCGGTGGTCATATAGGTGCGCTGTCTTCCAGGCCAGGTGGGAACTTTATGGTGGGAAAGGACAATGATGTGACCCCGGCCACTGCAAGACATTTAACAAGTGTACAGGCCATGCTCCCTTTGCTGACTGCTTGGTAGATAGATAGCAAGCTTTTGTTGTCTTTAGTTTCGTGATACTTCTCAGGTGTCCAAGAAGTCTTCCCCAGGTAATTTTATAAAAAATAACAATGCAAATATGATATGAATAAATTATGCTAATCCCATTAATATGATCAAACTGTGACATTGACATTTTAGGCCTTCTGTTTGCATTTATCACTGCATCCACCAAGTACATGTATTTATTTGCTGCAAGCATAATCTATATTTCATTGTCTTTTTTTTCTTGGACACACTGTAATTTAACAGTTTTTGGTTGTCACATTCTCTTTTGTAAGATACTCTCCCCTTGAATTTTCTATGTCTGTGCAGCCATTCTAAAGTGAGTCTTCTTTCGCATCTTGCCTGCTTGTGCTTGATGCTACCTGTATACTGTTCATTATATTTAAACTGAGTGGTAACACTTCTCATTTTTTTTAACTTGTGTAGACCCATGTGTTATGGGAGCTCCAAGTGTTTCCAATCTTGCTAAAGTGGAGTTGCCAAACCCCAAATTTAACATATGTACAGCAGAATGCAATCTGCCAGTCACATGTCTACACCAAGTTTCGTTTTTTGGATTTGTCCTAGAGTAAGACTTGTTTACCGATTCAACACGCTGTGTATCAGTTTTGAATTTTGTTGCCTGTATTGCAGGCCGTCCTAACCTGTACATTACGTGATGCTTCATTTTTTCTAAGTCTGATACAGAAGGAGTAAGATACACACCAGCATGCAAGAAAGAAACTTCCCATGTACCTTTTTTTAAGTCCTCTACAAGCATATGAATGTCTAACACAGAGTGAGTGATCACCTTGATAACATAATATTATTGCATTTATTACATATTCAAAATTTACGTTCATGCGCTTCACATTGCCACACAATTTTTCATAACAGACATTATATTCATGTGTACACCTTCTTGATAAATTGTACCCAAATTGCCTGATCATAGAATTTACACTAATTTTATCTCTTGCAGGGAACATTGCAGAACTCCAGTTGACCTTTTGTGCACGTCAACGCTGTGACTGTGACAAATGTCTTGTACACTTTACGTTTCCTGGTGCCAAGCCATCCTTTTTATACACAGACTTGACAGCTTCCCCAGCTCGACTTTCAAGGTCAGTTGTCAGTTGACTTATTTTAAGTGGCACCTCATCTTTCTCAAAAAGTTCAAAACTTTCCTTGCACCATTGCACCATTGGAATTCATCACCAATGCTTGCATCCATGGGTACATTTGCAGTGCATCTTCCCCCATGGTCTGGGCAAGCTGGTCTGTACAAATTATGTTTCCTTGCATGTATATGACCAACTTTGCACAGTTTATTTTTTCGCAATGACCCCGAGAATTTTTTTGGCAAAGTTTGATTTTCACAAACAGTGTAAACACACTGTGTCGCAGGTTGGAAGGGTGTCTGTCCACCACCAGATGTCAAGGCGTTGTTGTATCTGCAGTCTGCCTCCATCATTATTGGTGTTTTTTCCGAAAGTCCAAGCAATTTGTTATTGTGTATGATTTGGCCTCTCTGCTCCCTCATGTTTTCTTCATTAAGCTTTGTGATAATGTCAATCACTCTCTTTGAATTTGTCTGCATTGATTTTCTTGCAGGAGCTGGAATATTCATATGGAGTAGAATATTCCTCACTGCTGTGTTCCCAATGCTTGTAGTCATGAGGCCAGCTTGAGCTGCCAAATTAATGTTGGCTGCTTTTTTGCCTGGCTGAGAATTGTAACTTGTGGCTTCTTTGTACAGTTTTTGTTTTCTTGAAATGTAATCACACACTGTACATTTCAGCGACTCCTGCCATGCTAGCCCCACCTTTTTTTCTCTTTCAGCATAAAAAATTTACTGACCTGTACATTCTGGCTTGTGCAGTAAATGTTCCCTCATGGAGTTATTCCATAATTTCTCTGTCCTTTCAGCATGTAAAATTCTATAGGAGTCCATGTTTGGTCTATCATGCCTTGATACGTGGTGCTGGGTGGAGCTGGTCTAAGCAGTTTTATATTCACCTCTGCCTCCAGGCCTGGTTCCTCTTGTAGCCGTTCATTCAGATTTTCTTGTAATTCACCAGCAGGCGTGTCCACCTCACTGGTGTATTGGTTGTGGGTTCTGTTGTCACCTTGCATCCCTTGTTGTGGGGAATATGGCCCCTCTAAAAACTAGTTTTGTTTCTTCTGTGACCAGCTTTCATTGTATCAGTCAGTGAGCAGCAGTAGTCTTCCATATAGCTATGTTGTAGTGACTTATCAAGGCTGAAAAGCTTATGAAATACTTGGAAATTTCTGATTCTTATAAATCTTAAAGTTTGTGTGGGTAAGGGTCGTTGTGTAGGAAAGGAAAATGCCAGGAATGGTGTTGCTCGATGAATCAGAACCCACCCCTCTGTGATGCAAGTAACTTCCAGGATTCACACAGCATCAGCAGCAGGGTGAAATGTGATACCCGTGCCTGCCCCCACGGATGGGTCAAGCTGACCAGATCCTGTTTGCAGTTACACAAGTGATGGATGTCTTATGATTAATCAAAAAAGTCATCAAATTCACAATATTTCTTATAAAATTTCAACTTTATACTAAAAATCAATGTTAAAATTAATGGGTGGGGTGTGGTAATTTGATCTGTCATTGTAGGAATAGGGCTTGCAAGCAAGTGAACCTGACTTGCATGCATAGCCCATATGCTTATGTATTGATGCCAGGTCAAAGACTTTTGTTATTATGATATTTCATTATTTTTTTCCAATTTTACATCTTTTACAATTATTTCACCTAAAACTGATTTTTCTCATTTTAAATGTTATTGGTGTCAGGGCCATTATTTTGCTTATTATTGAAGTCAGATAGAAATGAATGAAACCATGCACACAAAACAAGTCAGGAATTCAGTTTAACAAGTTTTAATAATTTTGATAAGCGTATTAGGTTACAGACCACAGTTGTGATTGGTTGGTTGTGCACCCCAACGGAGATAGTCCGTAATTGTGAAAATCCAGTGTTTTCAGCATGCTGTAGCTTCTGTTTTTATAAAGTTAGCAAAGTCAGGTTTGCTGCATCACAGAGTTGCTTCATCGGTGGTCATATAGGTGCGCTGTCTTCCAGGCCAGGTGGGAACTTTATGGTGGGAAAGGACAATGATGTGACCCCGGCCAGAGCCCAGTTCATACACCTGTATGAAGCTGACATCCAGGTGTTGTTTCGTATTTCAATTATCACGAAATAATGAGCTGGGAATTGTATGACAAAAATATGTCCGTTTTTTTCTCACATTTTCATCTATTAAATACCGTTGAAGAAATTTTAAAATACCAAAATGCTTTTTTTTTAGACTGGAAAATGCTAATATGAAAAATAGAAGGATTTATAACTGTAGTCTGTAGCCTATTAGGTGATCAACAAGCATGCGCGATCGCACCGCATTGCCTTTAGAATGGACGTGATTATTTGACACCAAATTATTGCAATTTGTGAAACTGGTAAATCATCAGGTATCTCCATAGTCAATGCAGGAGGCCTTCCTCCAACAACAACAACAACAGTGGAAAAAGTCTCAGGGTGGCAGAGGCAATGGTGATGGTAGCTGGAAGCAATTTGACGGAAATTCAATTACAGCAGTGGCCAAGGCAGTGCAGGTCACAGAGACCATGGGGGGAACGGTACCAGGCCTGACTCTACAGCCAGCTGCCTGGCACACCTACTGGTGGTCCCCCTGTCATCCGCCACTTTTCACACTGATCACTTAATACCCAACAAGTGGGAAACAAGTTGTCATGCTACACAGTCGAATGGTGGCGGTACAGCACAGATCAGTATATTTCACATTGTGGGTGTAGACTACATTCTTACTTTTACGAAGTTAGGCCTACCCCTTGTCAAACTGTTATATTACTTTTTTTAAGGAGATTCACTGGAGAACCTATAGATAGCAGTACAGTTTTTGGTGCAGAACGGGGCAGTAGAAACAATTATTCACCATAAATGACCTGGTTTTGGCACTGGCTTCTGCCTAATATCATAAAACGGTGAGGGGGAGGATGAGACTGGTGACATTTACTTCCAGGTTCAACACTTTTCCTCACATAAAGAAAATAAAAACTGAGACAGCAGATTTCATAGAAGCTGTGGTTTGCTCGGATCACTGAATGACCTTTTGTGCTCGAAAGACACGTATTTCACATTCTGATAGCCAAGCTAAAAAGTAATACCTGTATTTGTTGGTCAACAAAGCCGTATGTCAGTTTACCACCCTTCCCTCTTGCATAGCTCTGGCTGCCCTCTTTTTCACCAGGAAAATGAGCATGGTATTGGATTTTGTCACCAGGGCATGTGCATTCATATTTTGCTAGCTGTTTAGCTGATAAGCTTCTTTTCATGTGCAGGACTTTGGTCAGACATGACACACATGTGCCCCCTAATGCTACATTGTTCGGTACTCTCTTGTGTTGGAGGTGCATGTTGGTATTTTCTTTCTACCTATCTCTAACCTTGATATCTATAACTTATCAGTCATTACATCTTTTGTGACATTACAAGTTAATTTTGATGAATATTGAGGCACATTCACATGAGCAAGCTTATTGTTTTTGTTCCTAGAAGTGAAAAATGTTGTGGTTTCTCCTACCTCTGGCACTACAGAGTTACCGGACAGTTTGGCAATGGGGGGGGGGGGGGAGGGAGGCATGTGTGGAGTACTCATACTAAAGGTTTGTCTACATTAGGCCCCACTACTGACTTATCCAAAGTCAAAGCCTGTCCTATCTTAGGGTACAACTTGTGGCACTTAAAGTAGTACTGACACCCTCAAGGTGTAAGCCATGATATTATTTAGGACACTCTTGCTACCCTATCCTCGGGTGACTGGTATTCAATAAATGCATCGCGTATTCATCCCTTCAGGCATTGGATTCTTGAAGTGGAGCTATTTGAGGAACAAGTCTTCTGTCCTGCTGGAGTGTAAAGAATCTCGTCCTGCACCTGGTTGGTACATCTACCAAATGGAGAGATGGGAAATATACTATCAGATAAATCAGAAAAAGGACTTATTTTAATCTCCATATTTGTACATAATACTTACCTATTCACCACACAAAAGTCCACCCAGCTGACCTCATATCAGATCATGTTGAGGTTTGTCCTGAAAACTACTGTGATTGGTCAACATAAGAAGTTAAGTATGGGGTGAAAGGTGAACCAACAGGATGGCTTCCTGTCCAGAAAAAACATATCAGGGGAAATAGTTTCTTATGGGATAAAGTTTGGAGTGGATTTAATCTCAAAGATCATATCCAAAATGTAAAGAATAGCTAACTGTCAGTAACAAATATGGAAATCCTTATAAATTTCAAAACTGAGGGCTCCAGACGTGTGTGAGTGAAAACGTTTTTATTGTGCACCTAATTACAATACAGTCTTTGAGCTAAAACTGTGATGTGTGTAATATTTTGTTTGGCCAGATCTTAACAATATATGAGTGACTTTGACTTCGTTCCCAAGCTCACACAGTAACCTTCATAGATGCTACTGTACACTTGATAACTTGAAAAACAATTTGAGTTAGTACTGGCTACTGAGTGATTATTTTCATTTTGACAGTCTTCAAGAAAAGTGTTATTGACCTTGAATTTGTGCATGCAAGATAAGCCAAACAGGGGACTGTCACAGTCATCTTCATTATTCAATTAACCTCAGCTGACTTGTCAGGTGGATGGGTTTATTAGATGGGTGGTGATCCCTCTTCCTTCTCTCCATCTATCTGCCCATTTTTCTTAAATTTATATTTTCGAATTCTCCAAAACTATGAGTCACATTCACTTCAAACCTTGGCACTGATAATATTTGATGATTTTTTGTGCATTTACTGCATTTTTTGACTAAATTGTGTAAATTGTGCTAAAACGCAGTAAAAATGTACATTGTGGAAGGATCAAACAAAGTTGGGCATCACGTGGTAATGCAGCAAATCCCTATTTTAAAACTTTTTTTTTTTCATTTGGGGCACTTGCTGGTAGTTCGAACGTTCTTTTTAACTACAATAGAATTCAATGGGGAATGCAATGGTAATTCACACTTTCGAAATCTCCTCCAAAACACCCAGATTCACTTTAAACTAGCTCAGGATGTACCATGGGTGGGTCTCAAATTGCAATGAAATTGTAGGGCCGCAATGAGTTGTTTTTGTTTTTTGTTTTTTTTTTGTCCTTTTGTTTTTTTGCTTTTTTTGTTTGGCTGTTTGACAAAATCTTATTTTTTAAATCTAGATGTCCAATTGCTTTTTTTCCCATTCTTTACATATTATTGTCCATTAATGCCCTTTTCAACTTCTGCCGAATCCTGTAAAGTATCAACAGGATGTGATACAGCTTTTAGTCAAGTTTGCAAAAATGGTAAGGATAACGACGCACATGCCAATACGATGAGCTGTATGTAGGGCAACCAAATGTGACGTGAATAGTTTCCTATTCCTTGTGATGAGACCTCCACTAGTGTAAACAATTAACCAAAAAATTTAATATAGTCCAAATATGTAATTCAAACAAAGTATGCTTACCTTTCAGAGCGGACATACTGATTTGCTTATATCGGCAAATCAGAGTTTTTTGTTTCAAAATTATTACAGAGAGAGGGGTCAGTGTGACATAAATTCTGAAGTTTGTGCTACATATGCATAGGATAATATGAAAATAAAAGCTAAATTTGAACTTCTATATAATAGGTAGCTACAGAGCTTTGCCTTAAATATTGAATATCTTTATATGTTTCCAAATAGAAATGTCAATTGCAAGTCCCAATTCATTGTTTGTGATGTGGTGGCATCCAGAGAAATGGAAATGAAGGTAGTAAGATTTCGGTATTTTTCTGTAGCAAGCTCGTAATTTTATGCTTGCAGGCGGTGCTGCGATTTTTTTTCTGATTTTCACCATTTTTTGTGTTGTGGTCTTTGTGAGCTTCACCTGCAAAAGCGTGACCCAGATTCTTTCGAAACGGGATGGAAATATAGCCTGTGGGAGGTTTAAACGAAGTTGTTTACTAAAAGGTGATACTCTGGAGCCCTGAGTTTTACATTTTTTTTTCAATCCGGGTACATGTCTGTTGATGCATGCATTCTTATAGCTTTCAATGCATGTCAATGGGGATTGTAAGTTATTCATACTTTTGACTTATTACCCGAAAGCAGCAGCCAGATTAATTTCACGTTTTGTGGATATGTATTTACCAGCTACTTCAAAGAGTCTTGTTCTGTTGGCTTTAAGCTAAATATCTCTTTTTTTTGTTTTGTTTTTGTTCTTTTTCTTTTTTTTTAACAATTTTAAAGAGTCCTCCCACTTAATGCCTCAGACAGAGGACTCGGGGACTGTTCATGAGTCAGGAATATGATATTGAAATCAGTGATGATAGTTTTACAGCACAGTGACTTTGCTATTATGTGAAACGTCAGAGGATCACTTCAGTCTGTGTATCCCTCTGGTTACTTTTGTTAGTTTTTTATTTTACATGTTTTGTTCTTTTCTTGTATTTTCTGTAACACTTCTTCCATAAAACTGATTTGTAGTTGCTGCAAAGGTGCACAGAAACACTCCTCGGTACACCTGCTTTCGAAACTAAAAGCGTAAAACCAATAATATGCCTGTCTTTACAATATGTGAGATGATGTTATTTTTAATTTCACAAAACAACGATGTATCTTCGCAACAGTACACAAAAGTGAAAGGTTCTTATTTATTACACTCGTACTAAATAATTCCGATTTAAGGGAATGAGCACTCAACAGGTGAATGCCTGCTACGTGTAAAAATCAGAGCCACTACCTATGAAAGATATTCTTCTTCAGAAACCAATTTTTGCAAGATCATTCAAATTTTTTAAAATGACGTCAATCACAAATGGATAGATGTATCATATCAAAAGAAACTGGCGAATCAAGATGACTGTCTATTGTAGGAAACTGATTTAGAATTGGCATTTCGACTCTTCGTTCTGTGACTTTATGCCCCCCCCCCTCCCCACCACAATAAAAAAATGGATAAACAGTACAACACCGTTGCACCAAAACAACATTCCATTTTTAGGAAACTCTTTTAGACTAAGCATTTAAACTTTTCCTTCTCTGATTTTTTTATCCCCCCCCCCCAGGAAAAAAAAACGTACACCATCGTGCTACGCTAACTTCAGCATTCTGTAAAATATCATAGAATCATTTTTATTCTAAAAAAATCGTTTTTTGCAGAGAGGTATATATTATCACCTCACATTGTTTGCAGATCTTCAGATTAAATATTCTGCGAATGTGCTGAAATACACTTATCTATCTATACCCGATTACAAAACAGCATATAATTTCTACATGTTCTCTATGTTGATTTGACATTCTGCTTACATTAAAAAATCTTATAATAATAAATCTAGACACCCATACAATTATTAGAAATATAGAATTTAATCGGTGAAACTTTTAATTTAAGTGAGTTGGACTAGGTCAAGAGTCTGTGCCATGACTCAAACCATCTTGTCATCATAAACAGAGCTACTCTGCCTTCACACGGTACAGTGACAGTTACATTGCTTTCGCACGTTGAAATGTGTCCAAGAAAAAGATCACAAAAATAAGGAAAAAGAAATGTGTGTGTTTTTTATTTTGTTTCACTTCCCTCTAAGTGTTTTATTCAATGTCCTAAGTACATAATACCAGCCTCTTTTTTTCATGACCCAGGGTTCATTTTCGAGCTGTCTACAACCCGCAAACTTGTCGTGCTACTATGCGGCTCCTCAAGATGGCTGGTTTGTTTACCATGAACGGCAAAGATTTGACTTTCGTGTCAGTGGTTGGAAAATGTGTAAATGTGTAGTGCATGCCTTCCAGGGCCATTCACTGGCGAGGCAGACTAAGGCTTTAACTCGGTTTTTTTTTTTTTTTTTTTTTTTTTTTTTTTTTTCAGTTTCGACCAAAGTCGATATGCTCTTAATTTACATACTAACGCTACATTGATGTTCCATGTTAGCCAACCTGTCACTCAAATACCCGTACGCCTTCAGTTATCATTGACAACAGATACCATAAGCGTGGTCTAGGCATCAGTTTTCTTCAAAATTCTTTGGGCCCAATGAAAAAAGTGATGAACAATCCCCGCTGGTTTTCCACATGCAATTTATAAAAGAAGGTCCGTTCTACGATGGGATACAATTTCTACCCTTTACTGTTGTAACCCACCATTGCAACTGAAATCTAGGAATCAGAGTCCTATGCCAACTTTTACAATCATAGTATCAATTCCTAGCCATCAAGACTTCAGACATACTCAGAGCTCCAAGAGGATTAGCATCCAGATGGTCTGGGAGCTTTTGCTGAAAATGAGATGTGGTCATTACGGCTTAACTTTAATACCCCGCAGATCTTTGGACAACGCACATAGTGAATGTATTATTCGTTACATGACTGCAGATTAGTAAGAAAAATGTATCATTTGCATTGGAAAATACAATTGTACAAACCTTTCTTTCATGTCAAACACACAGCTAAAAAAAATGAACTAGTGTTACCGTGTCTGATAACTTACAGCAGATACGTTTTTGGTGTTTTGCTCATAATGGTCCGTTTATGCATTAGTTCATAAAAACAAACAATATATAAATATATATATATATATATATTTTATACATACATATATATATATATATATATATATATATATATATATATATATATATATATATATATATATATATATATATATATATATATATATATATATATATATATATATATATATATACATATAAACATACTATCGAATATATGATGGCTCATCTTGATGGCACATGACTACCCGTGTGACATTTTTTATTCACTTTACAAACAAGAAGTGTGTCATGGTCATACTTTTCTTTCTCCATGGGAAGCAACTGTTTTAGAATTGATGGTGTCTGGAGGCAGGACTCTGGAAGTCTAGCATCAGACCACAATGTTCCCATCACCCACGTTCATGTTGGAGACACTGGCATAGTTTCCAGAATACCAGAGCAAGTCATTTTCTTCATTGGTCCTCTGATCTGCCACGATCTAATTGGTCAGTTTTAGTTCCAAGGTTTTAGCTACGTTAATAGAAAATGTACATAATTAAAGAGTCTGGTGCTCTAAAGACCAAACAAGAAATAACCTACGCCTTTATGCATATGCATGGAATTATAGTAATAGGGCTCAATGCCTGGGAATACCCAATAGTGTCAAATCTTTGTATGATGCGCTGAGCCATTCAAATGAAGAGATTATGTCACTTGAATATACCCCCGACATCCCCTTGATCCAGATTGGTAAATCGAAATGAATATTTCCATTTATAGCCTGAAAGCAAGGATGTGTTAGTTACTTTGCTATACTAAGAGTATCGCACAATGTATCACGGAGTAGTTATATTACATCTTTGATTAGCCGTACATTTACTTTGACAACTAAAAATTAATATACATCGTTTAAGCAAATTACCCGTTTTCGTCCAATCCCACAGGCATCATTCTTCCATTTTCAAAAAAAATTGTTGGCAGCCGTAAAATGTATCTAGGGGTTTTATGCAAGAGAACCATCTGGGAGAGTCAGATATACATGTGAGCCTGGCTGGCTGTTGCAGGGTAATGATAATGTTTATTGCAATGGTTCTGTGTGGAGCAAATTACCAATCTGTTCCTCTCTTCCAACACCCACGTCTACTTCACATCTTGCAACATTAGATATTACCGTCAGCGGGTTGGCCACTGCCGTGTCTGATGTGTACTCGAATGACGTATTCAATTCTTATCCTCGAAGGAAAGTAGTTTTGTGCCCTCATTGGTCGCAGATTTATCCAATGGGTATTTTAAAGACAAACCATTGACCACTACCTTTTGAGATATGTACCCTGCGGTGGTTGGAATAGATTGTTCCACCACACTGGACACTCCCTTATCTGACCCAGTCTCCATGGGTATTGAGGACTTTCCCTTATCTGAATCTGTCTCTATAGGTATTGTTGCCGTTCCCGCATCTCACACAGTCTCTATGAGTATTGTGGACGTTCCCTTCTCTGAGTTGGTCTCTACGGGTATTGTGGCTGTGGCTGCATCTTTGCTCCCCACATTTGGTAACACGTTTCCTATAAATTATGTCAGTTCTGCCACATAAAAAGTGAATACCTTATCCGATACCTCCATTGTGAGCAGCAACAATTCAGCTGACTCATTGTTTACCTACCCATATGATATTTCCTGCAGTGGTTATATGGGAGTTGCCACCTCTCCAAAATACACTTTTCATGGAATGCCCACTAATTTACCTAACACACCTGGTGCAAGCGATATTGATTTTTCCCCGACATTATCTCATGCATCTGCTCTGTTAGCCAAATCATTTTTACGAACGAATCAATACGTACCAAAACCAATTCCACACAGTCTACTCAGTCATACATTGCCCCCAAAACTAGTGCAAAACCAGATCCTACATTTTCAACTTAAAAAAATATAAACATTAGTCTGCCACTCCTGATCTGATTTCACAGAATGAGGAAACTTAGTTTCAAAACATGTCGTACCTGTTCACCTGTGCATCAGGGAATTCACAGTGCCTGCATTACTCAGTTACAGAAATCGGTATGTAGCCTACCACGCCTAAACCAAAGATGATTGGTCAATTTAAAAGGGTAGTATATCCATCTAAAGGAGCAAAGCATGCCAAAGAAATCGGGTCCTTTTGAATATTTTTGTTATTAGAATGGGCCTGTACATTTCTAATTTTAGAAATACTAACATTTGTAGGGGACACAAAGCATGCAATAGCTTACTTGCACATTAGTCCACAAAATATTAGGAAAAGTATTATTTATTTCAGAAGACAAAACAGGATTTTTGATATTATACAAACCGAAAATACCACATATACTTTATTTACTCGTATTGACAACAGGCATATGAAATTATACATGTGACACTTCCTGTAGTATATACCCAATACCTAGGCATCCGACCCAACGCCTCACCATATTGCAATCAATCAAATGAATATTGATTGCTTCCACATAGTAAAATTGTATATGTACTTAGAACCCAACCTAGTTTCTCGACCAATCAGGAGGCTCGATTTCCTGAATTAAGAGCACTTCTTATTTCATGAAGAAGCGAAATTAAAAGATTTCAGCCAAGCCTCCTGATTGGTTGATGTTGCTGAGAGCTTGCCAGTGACTGACAATCCCAAGATCAACCGACAAACACTTGCCTGAAAAAGGATGCATTTAATAATCTGTAATAAACAGCAAAATAGTACATTACTGTCTGTGCGCATGTATATACATGTCTTGAGTAAATTTAAATTCCGAATTTAAGAACGTGATCATTTGGCAGGTGAAGTTTAACACATGTATAGCAAGATGGCACATAAATGCACAGTTCCTCCGATTTGGTACTTTCTGGTTTTACACTGCTACTCGCGATATTACTCTCTTTTAGGTCGAAAACTTTACACTTTTCTGTTTTTCCAGAAAGAGTTTCGGCTTCACGCTCAGATTTTGGGCGTGGAGGTGCAAGCACATTGCTTATTTCTTGAAGAATTGGCGTTTGCTCTCTCTGATATGTATGCACGGCGTTGCTACGGTGACCAGTGCGGCTCATGACAGCTTTGTCGGTTAAACCAGAATTATACAGCCTAGTGGCACAAGCTACTCTCCCCGAGTGGTTAGATATTTTCCTTCCATCAGTGTTTATGTCAGCGGCTTTGAATAGCTCCTTGAACATTGTTGCCATTCTATAAGCGGGCAAACACGTAGCGCCAAAACGTGGGTACTGATAACGTTCAGATTTGGTTTCAGTCAATGGCTTTCGATAAAATGGCCCTTTCTGTGGAATCAATGAAAGGTACCGCTCGTAGAGTTTAACAAGACATCGTGGATTGTCCTCCTGCTGCAAATGGGTAATGACACGAGGTTCTCACTTTCTTTGCTTCAGACCGCCTTGTACATTTTTCGTAATTCTGGCATAATATCGAATGAAACGCTTACCGTTGTCGTCGGATCCTACTTCATATTGTTCAGCCACAACTGTTTTGTGTTCCTCCATCCCTCGAAACCCAAAAGCACATCCATTGTAAAAAAAGACAGCATTAAGTAATCCTTGGGCAGTGTCCAGATTAAATACTCCTAAATTCCATTAGCTTTCTTCGTCCGCACGGGTCACGGGGTCACTAGACTGTCTCTTGACACCGATGCCTTCTGCACGAAGAAATTTCATCCATGCGTCGAGTGCATCTCGAAAACCTTGGTATTTTGTATCTTGGAATAGACTGAAGCCACTATTTCCGCGATATCTTCTCAGAGTTCTCTGTAATGCAGATGAAATTTGCACCAATGTGTCGGGAGGGTATGGAGTTTTGTTGCGTCGTCGGATTTCAACGATGAAGCGCTGCAACCAGTAATTTAGGTCATCGTCGTTGATCTTCGTTAAATCATCATTAACTGGGTACTTGGGGTCCATCATGCTCTCCATTAAACCATTTCGGTACCTTGCCCATTCACACCAAATAGATAAAGCCCATCTACCATTTTGTTTGGTCTTTTCAGGAATTGCTGCGTTTTTACACTTTTGTAGATCACTTTCGGTGACCGGATTTCCAAACCGATTCTCTGGATTGGGCGTAGTCACTGCCGAAAGGAGGCCTTGTGTTGGAATGCACAGCAAATCCTCTGCTTCCACGCTTTCATCTAGGATAATACCTGGCAAGGTCATATCGAACGATGATTCCAAATCATTCATATTTATTGTCGAGTTCTCCATCTCGCTTTGCATGACTGATTTCCTTGGTCAACTAGGCCTAGCGCCAAATTCCACGCGCCCAAATTACCTATGGCCCAATCAGAAAAGCGCTTTCAAATGGAAGGGTTCAAAGCCGCAAGAGGGGGCTCAGGTTCTGTTGACAAGTTTTTTGCGTTTGTTTTTCAGGTTTTTGTTCCTATATTTTTTTAATTTCTAATATTTAATTAACAAAAATTAAAAAAAGTTATGTTTGTTATTCCCTAGGTTAGTCGAGAATGTAGGTTGGGTCCTAAATTGGAAAGATACAATTTTGGTCAGTTCCTCATGACTGAAGAAATGGGCTCACTCGCTATCGCTCGTTACGCCCATTTCTTCAGTCATGAAGAACTGACCAAAATTGTATCTTTCCTATACGTGTTCCACATCTTTCATTGTGTAAAGTAAACATATATTTATCTACTTTAAACGTAAGGCTCTTGATACACTTACATTGATTTCGCTGACACCTGTTTTGCATGGCAACTCCGTCTCGTGTGCTTCGGAGTTTTTTTGTATTTTTATTTGTTCTTCTTTTACTATTTTTTAGGTACATAGGCACAACAATTTTAAAATGTATGTTACATATGTTTACCGAGAAAAAGAAGAAAAAAAAATGGAAACAAACACTTCGCAAGGATTGGTAGGTTAATTATCATTTGCAATGGTTTCATAGTTGTTGCATCGGAAGACTATATTATTACAAATAGTTGTTCCGGTTCCACCTTTTTCTTAGACAAAAACAACCCCCAAAACGCCACCCGATGTTTAATGACTGAGCTGCTTTACAAAGTCTGTATTTGGGATAGTAAATCCAAATGTATAGAAGACCATACGGCTCAAAAAGACTGGAAGTACGACCATTATACAGAATGATACCAAGGAACGCGTGTGCACATACAATCTTTATTGCACATCACTGATGTACATCAGTATGATACAAATATACCAAATTATTACCTTTCCTGCTTTAATCACAAATAGTTGAAAGATAAATACGTTCCTGACCACAAAGTTAGAAAGAACAACGACAAAAAGAAAGAGACGGACAGAGAAAGAATGCAGGCAAGAAAAGAAGGCAGGGGATAGAGAGAAAAAGGAAGAAAGAAAAAAGGAAGTAAAGAAAGAAAGAAAGAGAGGAAAAAAGAAAGAAAGAAAAAAAAAGAAAGAAAGAAAGAAAGAAAGAAAGAAAGAAAAGACAGAAAGAAAGAAAGAAAGAAGGGAGGGAGGAGGTAGGGATGGAGAAAGAAAGAAAGTAAGAAAGAAAGAAAGAAAGAAAGAAAGAAAAGACAGAAAGAAAGAAGGGAGGAAGGAGGTAGCGATGGAGAAAGAAAGAAAGAAAGAAAGAAAGGAAGAAGAAAGAAAGAAAGAAAGAAAGAAAGAAAGAAAGAAAGAAAGAAAGAAAGAAAGAAAACCATTCCCCAGTTTTAGTGTTATCCTTGAGAGCAAAACATGCTTTTCTTTTGTTCGCCACCAACCTGGTATATGCAAATATCCAATGTGACCTGTCATGAGAAACACAAATTGTTCATTCTGTGTGCCTGTAATTAAACGCTCTAGTTGTAGGTCATTAGAAAGTTAGTTTCTCTATGAATTATATTCATCACAAATAGGCATGAAATCAGATCCATCCTCTATCTCTAACCCATAACAATGACAACATAACCTATATTCCACTGGTCTATTCTTGAATCATCCTATCTCAAGTTTGAGATCATGGGCACTTATTCCTATTTTGGTGAAGATTCTACGCTCAAGAAAAGGGTAGTTCGATTCAAACATTATTCTTTTCCATTTTTTTATGTCATTAATTTGTTAGAACTTTAATTGACACCACATATAAAGCCTAACTATCATATCTCATATGAAGTACATGAATTGTCTTTGCATTTCTGAATACATAGAAATATGTTGTTACCACCCATATATTCAAATATCTAGGCTTGTTAAACTTCATGAACACATTCTTCTGCTGTTGTGTCCAGCATATGATATTTTTTCCTGAGGCAATATGAAATCAGACTATTTGGATTACGTGTGATGAAAATTGATCCAATATTTTACCCTGTGACAGAGCACCGATAAGAATTTGATACCTGCCAAATTCTCCTTTGTCACGGGGGTTGAGGACATGTGGTGGCATCCCGAGATAAATCTACAAAGTTCACTGTGCTCCACAGTTGTATTTTTACCTTTACTCTTGAAACTATCATTACTTAGGCACTCCAGTAAATATGTTTCTTAGATCATATGCGTTCTTCTGCTGGTCCTGTTGGTGGCTGTGTATTGATCATATCCAATGATTTTGAGCATTGTGTTGGTCCTGAGCTCTTTGTTTGCAATCAGTTTTGCTGTATCCTTAAGCCGAAATGACTGCCGTCTCCGTGGTATGTGCTGGTGTTCTGGGTTAGGATGTTTGTCTGATATACCATCTCCGTTTTCGATGAGGTAGGTAACCACTTGTCAAGCAGATTCACCTTTTGACTGTATGTTCTAGTTTGCCGTTCTAAAACATGATTTCCACTTGTCAGCAGTTCAGGTATAATAATTTTGTCTGTGGCTTCTTTTCGTGCTTGATTTCGATGAGCTGACAAAAGTTCTCTTTGAATACAGATTTATCTGATTGGTAATTTGATCCAATTCTGAATAATAATACATTGAATAGTTAGGTCTGCTTTGCTTCCAGGGTGAATTTTTTAGCACCAGGGAGCGTTTTGCTTGATATTGTCCTCACCTGTATGTCTTTAATCTTATATATCCTCTTTGGACTGATGCGTAAGATATCTGAAGACCCAATTATTAGAACGTTGGCATTTACTTTTAAAAGCTTGGCTATCATTAGGCTTATGAGTGCAGTGTTCGAGGTGAAAGCAGACGCTAGTAGAGCAAGCTTGCTGGGATCCACTCGAGATTTGTGGAAGGTCTGGTTCCATCTTTGCCTGTAGCTGGGCTCACGGGCTTATCTCGACTGGTAATGGCTGCACAGACAGTGTCGCTGTTGTGAGCTTGGATGTCTGTGACAGAGGCAGTATTTCCCAATGGTGCAGATCGTGAAATTTGCAATAGCTCTTTCTCCTCCTTGCTGGGCTTTAGAAGGTCTAACTGTGTTTTGCACTCCTCGAGTTTCCACTTTTAAGTCCGGATTGCCTCCACTCATTTTTGCGCTGCTGCACACTTTTAGCATAAGTCTGATCCTATCATCTTTGTGTGTGCCCTGGAAGTGTCTCTCTGCATATTAGGTATTCTCAATTTGTTCTATAAGTCATGTATTCTATTTGATAGATGAAAAGTCTCACTTAGGCTTATCACTGCCATTTTTCGTTTCAGTTCCTGTGTTATATGTTCCTGCATTGTAACGATGCCTGCAGACACTTTTATCTGCTAGTTCATAACGACATCTACCATCAGTTTTTCCTGGTCAGCAATAAATGCATTGAGTCTTGATCGAATTATGCTTTTACAATTTTCGCCTGTAACCCTCTGAAAATAGTATAATGCACTTGCCAGGATACATATGTTAATTTGTTACATAAGGTTCTTCTCTGAATTGGTTATTGCAGTTCAAGTTTATACCAGATCTGTTCCCTTCTCTCTATGCTCGGTTAGGTACAATGGGACAATCTCGGGCAACTGTATCACATGTATCCAATGAAGTATCTCTACCGAATCTCTGTTTAATTAGCGCAATTTCGTTGTCAGTTTCGTAAGTGTGGCAAATAGTGACAACAAATGTTAGGGATGGGTCATTTTTTAATTTTTTTGGAGCTGTTGTTTTGTCAGTTTTTCACACTTTCGATGCATCCATCGAGTGTAGGCGATGTGTTCAATTGCTTTGGTTCCTTCTGTTTCTAGGGAGCTATGGGGACATGGAAATGTTTCACTAGGTATGTCTGGAGTCTATATTTCAGGAACGGTAAGTGGAATGGATAGATAATCAGTCCTCCAAACCTGGATCTCAGCCGTTGCATTGGCCACTATGAGCGCTGCCATGTTGAATTGCAAATTACTTGGCATATAGTCTGGAGAACATCCAAATTCCCAGTGAGATTTAGATCAAAGGTGCTAATCAGTTGCACCCACGTAACCAGGTGAAATCTATGTACAGTGTCAGTCACAGTTATTATGGTATAAATGGTACTGAATAATATTTTATTCTTAAAAAAAAAAAAACAGTAGCCCATGGCGTATATGATTTGACCACATCCAATCAGGAATATGTACATCACTCAGGCCTGTACACAAAGTGTCATTGGTACTGACACACACTGACATATTAGCCTTGAGTACACACACACACATATACATAATATATATATATATATATATATATATATATATATATATATATATATATATATATATATATATATATATATATATATATATATATATACTAAGGAAGGAGCTGTGGTGCTCCCGATGACACAATTTTTTCCATACACCTGTGCTATGAGTGCATGGCTGGTTGAGCGGTATGACGCCCGCCTTTCACCTCTGCGACCCGGTTTCGAGTTTTCGTCCTGGGCAGCATGTGGAAAACGTTACCACTTTAACCGTGCATGGTGGTTTTCTCCAAGTTATCCTGTTTCCTCCACCACAAACAAGGTAGGAAGTATACGCCAACATGTGTGCCATGGAGAGTGACTCGATAAGTAAATGCTTGACTTCTTTCACAATTTATGTAAAGCAAATGTGTCTATACTTAATATTTATACATACATGTTTGTGTATATAGGTTATTACCAACCAATATTTACTGATCTTCATCAAATTCTGTAATCAAGGTAGACATGAGAAGATGGTATGAAGACCAACTTTGGAGAAACCTTATCCTTCGGTTGTGGTGTCCGAGAATTGCAATGAAAAAATGAATGCGACCATAAAATATGGTTGAGCTGTTGGTGAAGTGTTCGCATTGCTAACAGATGGTCGGCCAGTCAGAGAAGAGGCCCCAGTGGCAACTGTAAAAGGTGAAATTATTACCTTTGCAATGCAGTGCCTCATTTTGACGTCGTTCATGGCTGCTTGCCTATAGGCAATGAATCTGATTTACCATGCATGCTAAGATTCCTGTTAATAACTGGAACGAAGGCCTTTCCTTCCAGCTAACCGTCTGTTTGCCCTACCAGCTGTACACCTGTGGCGATCATATTCCATTTTCACTGCGATTTGTGGACAAAATCACTTGACGGATGGACTTTTCCGGACTTTTGGGCCGCACCGTGTGCCAGCATATAGTACAACGCAATGGAGGTGGTGCCAGTCACGTATATGTTCAGAACTATTTCTCTCAATGATATTTATTGCATGAGTATTTGTTATATTTTCCTGAATTTTATCTTGTTACCAGCTATAGGTTAGCTTATGGAGAGTGAAGAGTTCAGAGTGCGAAATAAGGTAATGACTACTAGGAAATGGTTCTGGACAAAAAGACACATATGTAACCGTGCTGTATTTTTGTACTTCTCGTTGTGTTATATTAATATCATCTTCCAGGTATATGACATACACTTCAGTTCCAACCAATTTTGCTTGATGAAAATGTATGTATTCTGCTTGAAGATTGTTCCAGTACCCTGCAAGTCTCAGCTCTGGTGATCTCGAGGGGTGTGGTGGCTTTTATACTAATATGCAAATTAAATTCTTATAACCAGTCCTTATGTATATTAAGAGTCCAAGTTTGCAAAAATAGAAATAGAACTTGTTGCCAACTGGTTCTTGCTGGTGCTGTGTGTAAAATTGTAAGTCGAAATACGTGGTAAAA
>CAXHWN010001625.1:0-18233 GCA_964020975.1 Hermodice carunculata | reverse complement strand
GTTGTTATGAAAGAAAAAATATCGAGGTAGCAACTTTACCGAAGATGCAGAAAACTTAGGCAGCACCTTTCTTTTTAGTGTTACCAAATGGAAGTAGAATTTCCATCCGCGTGCAAAAGACTTAGCCAACAGGTTGTCTGGCTAGACCAACGCCTAAGCCAGAAACTTACTTTGCATGAAAAAAGCCAATAGCTTTTTTCTTTTCAATTTCCCCCAGCGTACAGAGGGCTGGCTCAATAGTATTCTTCCCTGTGCTGAAGGCACACTCCCTTGCGTGAAATATGTGTTTCCTGTGTGCGCCAAAACAAATGAGTTAACGGCTTTGCTTGTCATGGAATATCACAGACAGAAACTTGTGCTGTGTGCAAATGCACGTAAAATGGCTTGCAAGTGCACTTCAAAATTTTGGCTTTTAGTCAGACTTTTGATGGGTGATAAAAAGCAAAACTTCGATAATCCATTGAAGTTTGGATTTGGAAACTAGAGAATATCAAACATCTATTGACCGAACATAAAACTCGATGCCCCCAAATGCCCATGAGACGTTCAATCATCAACTTTCACTTTAATTATGGCTCAGTCATTTTAAGGAGAAGCTGGGCTTTAGATGTAAAGATGTTGCTGCAATTCAGTCAAGGGGTAATTGTAGATTTAGGAAGAAAGTTTGACTCTTTATGGTCATATGGTCATGTGTAGGCACCACATTCGGAGTTAAGGTTCAATATATATATATATATATATATATATACATATATATATATATATATACAGTAAAACCTGTCTATTGCGGACACCTTTGGTTCTGGCAAAAGTGTCCGCAATAGACAGGTGTCCACAATAGGCAGGGGCTGAACTTTTGGGATTTCAGGGTACAGTCAAAGGAGATAAACTTGTATAGACTGTCATAAAATATGCACAGGTGTACCCATCTTATTCCACTTCATCATTATAATAAAAAAACAAGAAAACTCAAAGTTAGATAACTTGATTACATTGCAACAACACAAATTTTAACTAATATAAATGGCTGAAATATATTTCACCAGTACATGTTCATGTATGAACGTAATTTTAAGTTCACATTTGTTATGTGTGCCGGCTGTCACATTGTATTCTGCATATCCTAATGAGCACAATACACATACCAGGTTGTACACAGGCTTTCATTAAATGTACAGCAGTCTGCATGGCATAATATTAAACTTTGTCACAGGTACAATGTAAGCCTTTTTGCACAAGTGATCATACAGCATTTGCTCTCAGCTTTTGTACATTATGCCCCTGACACTTTAATAAAACTCATCTTAACTTGGGATTTTATAGTTTTTATCTATTAAGGGAAAAATTGTGTATGTATGGGCTTACCAGGCTAAAGAAAGTTTGCGTAATTTCTTTTATTAACAGAAAAGAAACAAACATACCACAGAGATGGGCCGCACAGAGATATCCTATCCTTTGGGTACAGTTATAACTGTATGTGCCATTGTAAGAAATTGTGAATAACTTCACATGAGTCTCAGTGGTTCCTTTGTTTTAGGTTAATGATCTATCTATGGAGCTTAATTGTTTGATAGACAGAGAAAGTGTGAGAAACCTCACTCAACAGGAGCACCAGTGCTCAGAGACACCTGGCATGTTTGTTGAGGCACTGCAGCCTAGCTGCTTGGCTGAGTGAACTTATTATGTGTAACAGGCCAGTGAACAATGGATTAATTAGTCTTTGATTCCAGCTTAACATGCACGGCATTGTTCAGGCATTACAGCTTGGAACATAACAAGTTGCAAAAAATGCATTGGTATATTGTGTCCGCAATAGACAGGTTGTTTTGCATTTGGTACACCAAAAAGTGTCCGCAATACACAATAGACAGGTGTCCACTGTAGACAGGTATCACCAATATGAAAATGACTTAAAAATACTCGGTTCTGGCCAAAACTGTCCGCATTAAGCAGGTGTCCACAGTAGACAGGTGTCCACAAGGACAGGTTTTACTGTATATATATATATATATATATATATATATATATATATATATATATATATATATATATATATATATATATATATATATATATATATATATATATATCAGATCTTAAATATTGAATGCCATCTTGCCATTGAAGGAAGGTATCACCTAAAAGGATTATTGTTGGTCCGGGGAAAGAAAATGTTTTTGATATGGATGATAAATCTGACGCCTTGATATATAAGTTATGAACGATCTGCTTGCTTAATGTGTAAGTAAACACTTCTTATTGTGTGCAAAAAAAAGATGGGCAGTGCGCACGTGGGTCAACATGCTGGGTGATGGACAGCGACAAGGCGGTGAAGGATCACTCGAGCTGCTGGGAACATTTGTTGCTCCACAGTGGCAGTGTGCGAATGCCGCCAAGCTGCTTCGGCCGCGCCCAGCTGCAGGTGGAAATCATTTATGTGCCCTTTGCCTGCTGAATAAGTCCTTACGTTCCTAGTCAACTTGGAGTGGCGGATGAGTACTCCCCCTTCAGTCACCGTCAGTAGTGTATCATGTAAGCTCACATTTTGCAGATGTCCAGATTCGAATTATGAGCATAATTTAGTTGTTCTGGGAATTGTATTCAAAGTTTTATCGTATTGACAGCTATTAAATCAGTATATATTTATTCTATGAGTCTTATCTTCATGCCGTCCAGAAGAAATATATGTAAAGGGATGATTTGCTCGTTTGAGGAGTGTCTTGCTATTTGATAAAATTGTGTTTGTATGGATTGTAACAACGACAAATTACACAGATTACATAACTTATAACTATGTGCCCCTCATGCAGTTGCAAAAACGAAACAGAAAACAAAACACAACAAAACCTAAAACACTCAGTACTCGCCCCCCCCCCCCCCCCCCGCGGCAGAAAATCGAAGTTAGGTCGCCGGAGTTAAAGAAAGCTCGTTTCCGCCCGCACTCTTGGTATAAAATTGCTGATACTTGCAGATACCAAGTCCTCCCGTTAAAATCTCTATGGCTGAAATATAGCAATTTTT
Organism: Hermodice carunculata; assembly: GCA_964020975.1. Lineage (NCBI taxonomy): Eukaryota > Metazoa > Annelida > Polychaeta > Eunicida > Amphinomidae > Hermodice > Hermodice carunculata. The sequence goes on along the minus strand of CAXHWN010001625.1, from coordinate 15,212 downwards.
CTATGTCATTCATCAAATAAAAACAAAACGAAAAAAAAAGCAAAAAGGTCAAAAACACACAAAAGCAACCCCCCCCAAAAAAAAGACAAAAGAAAAACAAAATAGATAGCCCGACGAAACAATGAACTACATAAAAAAGAAAGGGCTCCTTTCCTGTACAGTCAGAGTGTGTCAGGTAGCTGATCCAACAACCTTTTAAAACATGCTCGAACAAATGTCTGCCAAATATTGAGCCAGAAAATCACCGTGTTTTTTTTTAATCATTATTTTGTTAGAATTAGGACAGGACAGCAAATTTCAAATTCGGACAGAAAAGTTCGGGATAACTGGGCTAAGATCTTGCCTACTGGACCCTGTGGAAGAACAGCCATAGGCTGAACAGTATCCAGTATAAAGATGTTCAATAAGTATATATAAAAAAAAATTCAAAGGGCGCCCGCGGCTTTTGCTGCATCAAACCTTCGGGCGGGCGTGAAATCAACGGTTGAGGACCTAAAGGCTGCCTTTTAGGAGTCAAAAATCATAAACGGGCGTCTTTAAGGATCCAAACATTTTGATGTCTTTAAAGATCTAGAACTTTAATGCTGTCTCACAGAAGACTCAGTCTTTAAGGAGTCTTGAACATTATTATTGCACCTTTAAGTTTACTGATTTCCTTTAAGAATACCCATTCCTGCCCTGTGATAAACGCGTCCGTCCACAAGATCCCGCTGAAAGTACCTCCAATGTTTCGTATGAAATCCACAAAACAGCAGTGAGAGAATAAAGTTGTTATCGTTTTCTGAAGGGGCTATAGAGAGTTCAAGAGAGATAAGCGTGCATCACTAGCTCAGTCAAGCATTATTTAAGTTCATAATTCATTTATTTCGTGTGTAAAAATTGTAGAAAGTACATATAAAGCACACATCATGAGCATGATGGGCCATAAGTCCCTCCAAAATATAAGGACATGTATACATATAAATCAAGATGAAGATAAAACTTAGTTACCACCCAAAATATAAATGGTCATATTAGTTCTTAACATGTAATTTAGAATAGAAACGTATCAATGCATCAACCAGCTAGGTGTTTAAGTTCACACCTTCGGCTAGGAACTTCTAGGTTGAAAAACATAAAACACAAAAAGGTACCAATTAACGAGACAAGTTGCTTCCGAAAAAGGCCCCTCAAAACATTGGCTATAAAAATATAATGTAAGTGAATATTGACACAACAGCATATTAGGTCAAATTTTTTATAATGCTAGGGATACTGATAATTTTGAATAGTATAATGGATATAAATATATGATACTATTTCATTGTAACACTGTAAATAGTTGTAACATTTTTGACGCCTGAAGAAAACGACACTTTGGTTGCTGGTTACCCGCTCTAACGGCCACCATGTTGAAGCAAATGACATGGGTATTCCTGCGAGATCCACCTGACCATTGGACAGGTCGGTGCTGCCTTTGGAATGTTGACGCCCAAGAGCGTGAAAATCGCGTCTGGCTTTAAGATATGCATGGCCCAGAGGGTGAAATGTACGTACGGGCGTGGGGGCATGGGATCCTTGAAGAATGATCTTTAAGGGTGGAATCTTTTGAGAAACTGTTTTTAAAGAAGGTAGTTGTGGACGGCTTTTTCACTGTGCAGCCTTTGCTTTGTCGAGGACAAAGACAATGACGCGCTGGTAGCAGTCGGACCGTCAGGCAACAAAATGGTGTTCGTACCTTGAATGTAATTGCAACTGGAATGATTTTGTGTGCAAAGGGTTTCGTTTGCACACACTGGCGCAGAGATGCCATGTTGACGTAGGAATTGTGCTGTACCTGTCGTTGCAGTGATTATATTAACCCTTCGTCCGATCATAACGTGACACGTTGTGGTATACTGAATTAAATAAGGATTCTAAATTCAAATGTTTCCTAAAACACCTTTTATTAAGGTTCCAACGTTACTTGTCTTATATCATTAACTTTAGAGTAGGCCCAGGTCAACACTGTTCCTCGGAGGTGCCAAGCTTTTGACACAATCTACAGCATGGAATGATACATCTAGGTTTTGTATTCGAAATAGTTTGATTTTGGACAAAACGCAAATGACAGTGCACAGTGGGCATCCTGGACCTATTTCAGTTTTCATTTTTATACGATCATTCGCAGCGTGTATTGTTGTTATCATTATTCATGCTGGAGATATTTGGAAAAAAGATACATTTCAACTGACAGTAACATTAGATGTTGTTCTATTTAATAAGCTACATGTTTAATCATACAAAAGCTTTGCCCAAAAGCTTTTTTGATATTGATATTGTACACTCCACGTCTGTATCAAGGTGGATGTCAAGGTATACATTCACGTGCTCTTCATATCAATGTGCACTGTAGAGTTTATGTTGGCGCTAAGAACATCCTGGGGTGCATTAATCAATCTAAAGTACATAAATCATGCCCCTGGAAAATTAAAAACGAGTCACTGAAGGGGAAAATAAAACACAGCAATTATTAGCATAGAGAATTATTCTTCTATGAATTTTTTTTTTTTAAGCCGGGGTATCGTGACTACAGCTAATTAGGCAAAATAAGGAAATTTGATGTCCCGTCCTGCATATCTGCTATGATATCACTAATGGATCACTGGTTCAATACATTTCTTGTGACGAAACAGCTCGGGTCGAAATAATGCATGACCTCACACACATAAGTCGCTAGGCCGATGCATCATATCCTACTTCCGCTATCCTACTGAATCTTGTGGCAAAATGGGGAGGGGGGATATGACGTCTTGACCAAAATATGGTACCCCTTTATACCCAACATAAAATATGTTATTTAATCAGGCCTGGCTTTCACTTATAATTCTTTCATGACATTTATGCAGACACAGAAAAAGCATAATGGGACTTCGCGCCAGTAATTTGTGCCACGGAGAGATAAATTCTTGTGCAACCTGTAGGGTGTAAGAAAGAAATGTGTTGTCGCTGAAGGATTCACCAAACTCATTGTGGTTTTAATGGATATTTGTGTAAATAATAGGCAATGGAAACCCCGTATATCAGTTTTAAGGTGAAGAGAGCACGTTGAATCCGATACTAAGAGTTAATATAGGGAAGAAAAAAAAAACACGACCGTCTACTATAAATTAAAGATGACCTCAGGCAGATGGCCAAGCCATGACACTGTCGACAGGATCACGATTTCGTAGCCCGTCTCCCTGAGGTAATATTAATGACGCGGTTCCGTTCAGCTCGAGCTTCTAAGAAATGGAAGTTTTATTTACCGTCTGCTTTTATTATAAAGCTATGCGTGACATATTCTAACGTTCACGAGGGCAGGCACGAGAAACGTGTTTTTCCTTTATTTATTTATTTATTTATTTATTTATTTATTTATTTATTTATTTATTTTTTTATTTATTTATTTATTTGTTTGTTTGTTTGTTCGTTTGTTTATTTATTTATTTATTTATTTATTTATTTATTTATTTATTTATTTATTTATTTATTTATTTATTTATTTATTTATTTATTCATTCATTCATTCATTTATTTATTTATACTTGGTGGCCAATTCAGTTAAAAACTGTTCTTCAATCTAAGCCAGGTTACAATAAATAATATGTACAAACATAATACAGCACAATATATTAATATACAACATAAGATAATACAATATATACACAATAAAAGAAATAAACAGAACAGATACCAAGACACACGGCTTAAAACATGAACATACATCACTGGTTTACATGCCTGGGAAAGGTATTTCGTTTTGAAGTGTGATAAGTCACCGGCTTGTCTGGTGGATCTGGGGAGGCTTTTCCAAATAAGCTGTCCTTTGTAACGAAGGGATTGCTTGATTTTTTTAGTGCGTGGCCGCGGGATATGGAGATCTCCATCGAGGCTACTTCTGTTATTGAAGGAGTGAACTGTATTACTCTTAATAAATTTGATTTGAAAGTAATTTGGATCCATTTCGTTTAGGAATTAGTATATTAAATTTGAAATATGAAATTGACGGCGTTCAGCTAATTTGGTCCAGCCTAGGATTTGAATAAGTAAAGTTGCACTGTGGGTAAAATCGAAATTACCAGTGATAATCCTAGCCGCTCAATTTTGGAGACCCTGTATTATTAGTTGTTGGGACTTGGAGCAGTCTCCCCAAACTGTATGACATTAATTAAACAGAGGTTGCATTATACTCTTATAGACGGTATTCAATAATGAGGGTGAAAGTGTATGCTTCAGGCGAGATAGGAGGGATACTTCAGGACTTATTTTAGGGACAAAGTAAGTTATATGTTGTGACTAGTTTAACTTGTCTTCAATTACCACGCCCAGTAATGTTGTGGAAGCTTCTTGTGTAAGAAAATGATTATTAACAGACAAAAGTATGACATTCTCGCCTCGAAACTGATCAAAAGCCATGGCACATGATTTGGGGACATTGAGCAAAAGTCTGTTTCGAGTGAATCAGTGAGATATATTATATAATTCAGCTTGAAGATTTGATTCTGCTTAGTTTTGCTTACAGCGTACACTGTTGTATCACCTGCAAATAAGTGACATACAGTTGATGTTAAACATTGGTGAAAGTCATTTATGTATAGCAGGAAAAGGATAGATCCAAGCGAGGATCCTTGGGGGAGACCAATATTGCCGTTAAGCTTAGTAGACTTGTGCTCATTGCAGTTTACATCTTGTGTGCGGTCGAACAGGTAAGATTTAAACCAACTTAGTTCATTCCTTTTCATACCAGTTTACCCAGTTTATACAGAAAGATGGAAAAATCAATGGTGTCAAAATATTTTTGCAAAGGCACGAGAGATTACAACAGTCGGAGAGCCGGCATCAATGTTTTCTAACCAGTCACCTACCATACAATATAGTGCAGTTTGAGTGGAATGAAATTCGGTGAATGCTGACTGTTCTTCGGTTTTGAGATTATACTTGTTTAAGTAATTAGGAAATTTCAATTAAATATATTTATCAAAAATGCGGCTCATGTGACAACCCAGAAATTGGCGTATAGTTCGAATATTATACATTTGATTATAACGTTTCAGTGGTTTAAGTTGAAGGTGTTCTTCAATCTGATTTCAGATTAATCTTCTTCAACATAACTTAATTTACAAAAATAAATAAATAAATAAATAAATAAATAAATAAATAAATAAATAAATAAATAAATAAATAAATAAATAAATAAATAAATAAAAAAGGTATTTAACATACAACATTGAGGAATGTAATTTGAAGTGTCCTTGTGCTTAAAAAAATCTGGAAACTGTATGTAAATTTGAATGACTCGAATTGCATGAAGTCTCCTGTTGTAAATGACAGAACATTTTTGTCAACTTGACGACGATGGGCAGCAGCAGGCCCTGCAGTCTCTACCTAATTACAGGTCTGCATGTCAGCCCAATTGCACAGCCAGCAGACTCCTCTAGGCAGCGCAAACAAGCATTCAGGTAGCAAATCTAGAACCATAGTATCAATATTTGTGAACCATTCAAAACGTAACGTTAAATCTTACACTGTTGAAACTTTGATAGATGCTATAAAATTTCCTTTGGATAATACTTTTGTTCAATGCGGACAATTGCTTTTCAACAAATAAAAGGCATTCCAATGGGTAGCAACTGCTCCCCGTTACTGGCAGATTTGTATTTAACCTGGCTTGAATTTACGTTTATGGATAAATTGATGGAAAAGGACTTTCAAATGGCTACAAAATTACTAAACAACGCAAGATATATTGATGACATTGCTTGTGTAAATGTACAAAATTTCAGTGAAATTGCTAAAGAAATTTACCCAAAAAAGATATCCCCTTGGAGGGTAACAATTCAGATGGTTTAGGAGATGTGTTTCTGGACTTAGATGTACGGGTCACTAATAACAGGTTTTGTATTAAAGTCTATCAGAAAATAGATGAGTTTAACTTTGAAGTAGTTAACTATCCTTTCCCGGACAGTAATATTTCGGAAACTATTGGATATGATACGTATTTGTCACAGATTTTGACATGTGGTCGTATTTCTTCTAAATTTCAGGACTTTGCATATAGAACCAAATTTATTTACAATAAACTAGAGCTAAAAGGATTCAAATATGTACTTTTGATGAAATATTGCTACCAATTTTTCTGTAAATATCGGGCGGAGATGGTCAGAAAGTTAGGCTATAATAATTTTAGAGATTTTAGACTTGCCTGTTTTGCTACTTAATTTTGTCTTTTGGCATCATTTTGTTTAATGGTCACCTTTCAGGCATTTAAGGCTGGCTTGTTTTCTGTTAGGTTAACCCCCCAGGGACTATCGGTAGCAAGCAGCGGTCTACGACAGTTACAAGCTTGCCTAATTGCACTTGGTATCTATTTAACATTAAATTTTCATTGCATTCTTTTGACTTAAATACAAATGACTTTCATTCTTTTTTACTTGCCTTACAAAGTTTGTTGTCAATATCCAAATATTATTAGAAAGTTTGGCTACAACAATTTTACAGTTTTTAAACTTGTCTGTTTTGCTACTTAATTTGATGTTTTGGCATTATTCTGTTTTAATATTCACTTTCAGACATTTTAGGCTTACACGTTTCGTTTTCTGTCAGGTTAAACACTCCTGGGGCTCTCGGTAGCAAGCAGCGGCCTACGACAGTTACAAGTTTGCCTAATTGTACTTAAAATCGTGTTAAGAAAAACTGCTTTGATAACATGTTTTCGGCATAAATGCTAATGACTTTCATTGTTTTCTGGCATACCTAAATGCACATTTGCTCAATATTAAAAAAATACTCAAAATTGACAGTATTTTCTCAAATGTCACAAACCTGACACATTAAATTGAAACATTGACTCGGGGTTGGCGGTGAAATAGAGCTTATTTGTTTGGAGGCTTTCAAGGTGAGGAGTAAGTGTCACCATGGAGTTTGTTTTACATTTCTGGTGCAGGATGTCCATTGTTGCAGTCCTTGTTAGGATTCCCCTTGGTTTGTACAGGTGGTCTAGCTGCAACTGTTTATTTTACATTCACTGGGACTAAATATAATGTCCCAGTTTGTTTCTATTTCAGTTATACACTGGCAGGAGGTTTAACTATGATAACCTATCCAGCTAGAAAGGGTACATACTGGTTCAGTGGTAAGTCAAATTGTTCTCATCTGAACCTGTACCATACAAATTTAGTTACTATGGTCTGATTGACAGGTGTTCTTTCATAATGATGATCTGCATTTATAAGCAAAACTTCACGTAGTCAGCTAATTCGTCATTTGCCACGTTCATATTTATTCATTATTATCTGGGTTGTCTTTGTTGAATATTTTGCTTGGACAAGGAGCCGCTGCTCAGAGAGACATGTACGGGTATAGGCTCCGAAACATGTTCTGATAAGGTACCCGCTGAAGACCCTTTAATTTATTTGGGCTAATACAGCCTAAGTCAAAATTTTACAGAGGAACGTGTGCAATATGGACAATAGTTCTTCCATATGAACATAATTTAGGCAGGGACAGGTTAGCTTATGGAGAGTAAAGAGTTCTGACAGCGGAATAGGGTAATGACTACTAGGAAGCGGTTCTAGACAAAAAGACACAAATACAATAAGGGGGATGCAAATCCCTACAGTTGGTCGACTTTAGATCCACTTTACTCAAAGTGACCAGTCTTGACGTATGTCTACACAAACGTACACGCACAAAGAGAATAAAAGTTGTGACCTAGGGTATGGTCAAATTTGCAAGTTGCATCTGTGCAAACAGATATGGCACTGTATTGATACCTTGCATCAAAGAGGCAGGGACCACTAGAGGACGGCCTGAAGACATTTAAAAGGGCGGCAGACTGCCGACACATAAGTGTCAGTGCTGGCCCTTTCTTTACTGTACCCACAACTTTTAGAAGACATATTTAGTTCTACGACCTTTAAAATTTAGTCTAGCTCCGGCACGCTGCAGTACCCCTTACGCTGTTCCCTAAGATATTGTTCCCACTTGTAATGTGTGCGTCTTTTTGCCACTTTGTTTAGCTAATGTTCTTTATAACTGCGCACTCACTGTGCTCAACCACTACTTGGCATGCATTCTATCTACACTGAAGCGATGCAATCAATCAATGTCAAGGGTTGTAATTCGTGTGATCTATTTAATTTTCATAGTTCTTTATCACCATTTTCCTCCTGAAGCGTCAAAACTGATAACACCTGTAGAGTCGGTGGCTGATTGTTTTCCTTAATTTGTGTACAGTATCAAGCTGCCAGAATTGGTACTGGGGCTAGTAAATTCACTTCCTGTGCTCGTCTATTAGCAGAAGTTGGGTGGGAGACACTCCACACCCGGAGAAAATTATTTCAATTAGTACTTCTATACAAAATACTAAACAAACTTTCTCCACAATATTTATATGACCTTATACCTTATTGTGTTCTTGTACAAGCTCGTCGTCAGTTACGAAATCCGGTAGAACTCCAACAAATAAAATGTAGAACTGACCGCTTCTTTACATCTTTTCTCCCATCATCTGTAACACTTCGGAATAATGTCCGGCCTGTTGTAAGAGAATCAGCTTCACTCTCGAACTTCAAACAGAATTGAAATAACTTCTATTTTTCCAGCAAGTTATTCCTTCATATTTTTCTCATGGGGACCGCTTTGTAAATGTTTTTCAGACCCAACTCAGCCTGGGTGAGTCTAAATAAAACTCGCATCTTTTTAACGTAAATATTGTGCCATCAGCAGCCTGTTCCTGTAGCCACCCAATCGAGTACACATTTCATTTCCTTTTTCATTGTCCTCTCTTCAACAATCAAAGGCGTAAACTCTTGAATGCTGTTGTCAACGTGCTTGCCCCAGGTGTAAACCCAAACTTGTTGATTGATCTCGTTAGAGATAGACTTTGGGAAATAATGTTTAGTGGCAGTACGGGTCTTTCAAATGAACAGAATGTTGATTTTTTTCTGTAGTACATACATTGATCCACACGTCTAGACGTTTCATTTATGGGTATTGTTTTCTTAACTACTGCATGGTATAATACTGTTGAAAATAGCAACGGACTCCATGTAATGTCCTGTTTGTCGTGTGCATACTACGTGTGTAAATGCATGTCACGGTACTGGAGAACCTCCAGAAAAGTTGTTTTGTAACTATTAGGCGACCAAGTTCTCTAAATAATATGTTTACAACAGAATACAACCAAGGAGAGTTGTTGGAGACAGTTTATAAAGCATGATTGTAGCGCACCTTATTGGTTCCCAGCTGTGCCAGGCGCACGCACGGCATTATTGTGTGGGCCTGGTATTTATATGTAAGTGTCTACATGTTCACTATGACATACTATTTAAATGCAATTTTAGGTACAAATGTTCTTAATATACCATGTGGAATGTCTGGGCTAAATAATAAGGAGGGACAAGGAGCCGCTATCAGACATACACATCCGGGTATTCCAAGCTGCGAAGATTCTATTAGTTATCCCCTAAAGACCCGTTATTATATTCAGGTCGGTATGGCCTTTTAAAAATTATCTGTTGGGCGTATTTGGTAAAAATAAGTATTTAGAGGTAGAGATGACGGACAGAGTCGTGGCGGCATAGAAGCGCGCTAACAGATTCCCCTAAATATTGATGATATTGAAGTGTTGTAGGGTATTTGACTTTTTGAGATAAATGAATAATTTTTATGATATGGTCAAAGCTCTTTATCAGTAAAAGCAAAAGTGAAAGTAGTAAAATCATACTTTATTCATCCATCCATCCATCCATCCATCCATTTATTTATGTGTTTACGTATGTAAGTATTTTTATTTATCGTCATTGCAAAGAAGGATATAAACAAGGATATCAGTTATAACAGGTGCAACTGGAGGTACCAATCACCAACTAATTTATGAAGAGGCAGGTTTAGAAAAATTATCGGAACGTCGAACCAAAAGTAAATTAATTTTATTTTGCAAAATTGTGCATGGATTGGCTCCCTTTTATTTACAAAATCTACTCCCGAACTATGTTCATGATAGAAATTGTTATGAAGTACGATCAAATCGGAATTTTTCTTCAGTACGCACTCGAACCAATCTCTTTGATGTATCCTTCTTCCCGTCCATAGTCAAACTTTGGAACAGTCTGCCTATTCATCTACGAAATTCTGAAAATGTTGATGAGTTCAAATCCAGGCTCAATAAGAACACAAAGAAATGTAAAATATTGTATTATTTGGGGGAGAGGAGAGTGACAGTCCCTCACGCACGCTTGCGAATGAAATGTAGCATACTTCGGTCAGATTTGTTCAATAACGGTGTTATGGACTCTCCGGGGTGTGCCTGTGGCACGAGGAACGAGGACGCGTTTCATTATTTTTGTGAGTGTATGAAATATATAATTCATCGTGACGAACTTCAAAATTCTGTCTTGCCTCTCGCATCTTTCACTGTCGAAACACTCTTATTTGGGTCTAAAAACTGTACTTTCAAAGAAAATGAAGATATTTTTAAAGCTGTTCATACATATATTATTAAAACAGCTAGATTTGACACCTGATTATATGTGATATTTATTTAATGTTATATGCAAGTACATGGTTACATAATTAGAGGACCAACTCCAACCACCCTCTCTCTATCTGTGAACACGTATCGTGCTGTGTTATTCTTCCAGTCGTGTGGCTTGCCACCCTATCTGTCATTGTTACTGTAGCGTTTCTCTTTGCATCAGTGTTGTCAATCGTCTTCTCTAATTTCTCTCTTATGTGTGCAAGAAGGATTAATATAGGGCACCGCCCTGTTTCCTAATTGCTTCAATAAAATATGTTTAAACCAACAAGGATAACGATGTGGAGGTAAAGGAAACGAATTGACTTCTGCATGGTCATAACAGTATCCAATCGTCATCGTTCGTTATCTTTTGGAACATCAGATACATATTTTGAGACTCATTCCTTCAGTTGAATGCATTTCATTTTGACGTCAAAAATAGTCAAATTCGAAACAAATGAAATACCATTGTGTACGTAAGCAACGTAATACCCCAAAGTTTGATCGGTTTCAGACTGTGCCAGTGTGACTGGTCTGCAGCATTTCCGAAATACTTTCTAACTAAATGTATTTATGAAGCATAAATCAAGGCCATTGCGTAAGAAAATGGTATGTTGTCTCACACTGATGAGCACAACTTGGGTATCTGTCAACCACAGTCTATAGAGATGAGCATTTTGGTGTTCTAAAATAAACCAATAAACGATTCAATAACACAATGTGTTTACCAGGCCCATGACGATGGCTGCCGAATCTATCAGCGAAACGCAGTTGTTTAAGGGAAAATAGCGAGCATCATAGACACTTTTGGACAGAGAATTTTCTGAACAAGGTGCCGACAGGGTAAAATTTTCAGAAATTAAGTCGAGAATGTAGTGTGATTCGATAGGTGATTACTTGACTTTCAGCATCCCCGTAAAACAAAATCGGTTTAAACTGACTCACTTCAATGCGCGTAAGCGTTAAGTACTCCGTCAGAAATCGATCTAACAATTTGCAACACATGTTGTTTTGCAAAGAGTGGGTTGGATAAACAAATGGCTATTGTGCTGCACATATGTAAACACCGGGGTAAACACACACCGGCCAATAATCATGTACGCCAACGGCATAAGACTTTGAGTCACAGCGAATTACCTTCTTTATGCAAAATCAAGGGAAAATCTTATTAACTTGACTACTAGGATCAGAGCGCTTCCGTAATATAGTAAAACTATCTCACTGGAGGACTTTGCAGCCAAATTGGCCGCGTTCCTTCCTGGCCAGGTGACTGCGTGTCTTGGTGGCGGACGGGGAGAGATCCGGCCAGGCATGAACGAGGCCGCCATGGGCAACGGAATCTTCCACGGAGGTGGTTCCACTTTTGTCCATTTTTGATAGCTGCACTATATTTCATTTAAAATTGAAAAACAAAACGTGTATCAATGTGATATATTTCCGTTCTGTGAAAAAAAGCAAATAGACATCGGTTTTACGCACTATATTTCATTCACGTAAAAATATACTTTGGCAGCTTGTTTTTGTGGCGGTACAACAGCACAGTCGGGGTTGCAGATGATACTGCTCCACCAGATGTTTTGTCAATAAAAATGTCTCTTGCCTCGCATTTTAACCTCTAATCTAAAAAAAAGCACATTGTATAGATAGAGCAATGCAACTGTCTCATTAATACAAAATGAAAGTAAAATGACTGGGTAACTGTACGCAAAAATACATGATGGATTTGATTGTCAGTTAATCGTTTTTAATTGGGTCAAATTGCCAGGTGTAAGTATTTCATGGTCAATTTCTGTCCATGACTTTGCACCACTATAGCTGGGTTTGAATTTCCACTATTTTGCCTCAGATAGAAATTTGCATAACAGGAACTTCCCGTATTGCTATAAAATCTTTTAGGAATTGCAATTTGTCTGCCAAGTACTCTGTACCATTTGCTAATGGGAGATGACAAGTGGAAGTTAGGGGGGGGGTAGTTTGTTTGTTTGTTTGTTTGTTTGTTTGTTTTGGGGTTTTTGTTTGTTTTTGGTTTTGTTTTCTATTATGTTTTTTTTGTTTTTTTGTTTTTTTTTGTTTCATTGAGATCTGTGGGCTAATTATGCAGTCCAAATTTCTAGGAATTCTCGTATACCGGATTTTCAGTCTCTGTATTACGCTTGTTGCAGATGCGGCAAAGGAAAATTAACCATGTCCAAATAACCAAATTTTTACCTTATCAGAAATGCAAAGATCGGTGGGTAACTGGTAACAGATATGTTAGAAACCCTTAACAAGAATGTTTGTCTTGAAGCAGTGTAAAATGGACACTAGAGAAGAAAATGTAATTGAATTTCAGAGTGCAAACAAGAAAGGCAGTCTTGAATTTCAGTCCAAGCATAGACCTGTGGATATTGACATTAGTTCATGCTCAAGACTTTAGTTGATGTTGAAGACGTGGTTCGCGTGTTGCATACAGCTGCGCTGATTGGTTCCCAACAATTGAACGATTCAACTTATTTCAACTCATTAACAGCATAAATCAATATAATATTTTTGTAACTTTGTATACATTCAAACTCAATGATGTGAATCCACTTAGATAGTTTCTCCCCCTTCTAGTTCTAAAAATGAGGAGGCACTTCCGTGGCTACATCTGTGATTCAGGACGTCAAATTGAATAGGGTCCTGGGAATTGCAACGAAAGATTCGTATAGTCAATATATGCAGCCTAAAATAAACACTTCGATTTGGACAGATATACAATCATTGTTTACTTGTTTTCTTTATGGTCAATATATGCAGCCTAAACACTTCAGTTTGGAAAGATGCACAATTATGATTTACTTGTTTTCTTAATCTTTTGAGTTGAGAGAAACTGCATTTATTTTTCATAATTTATCGTATTGAAGGGATCACGGAAAAATAGCATTAGACTTGGAGACATGTATAGTTAATCAATATTGAACATTTATAGCTGCGATGCTGCTCGGGCCCGTATCATGAAACAAGGAAGTACCCGCATGCACTGGCAGATCCTTGTATCAAACAGTACAAAAATGTTGCTGTATCGAAACCAGCAAGAAGATATCATAGCAATTCGGAGAATACGGAGTGAAGGCTTATTTTACTTTAAAACGCCAAATCATGGCTATGGAATGACAGAACAGTTATTGACAATCATATATATATATATATATATATATATATATATATATATATATTAAAGGATGTCGAATAAAACAATTTTTACCAAAACTATTCATTTATACCGAGCATGGCATATTTCTTATCGTATTTTTCTGTGCGTTTTGGGAGTCAGAAAGCCTTGGATTCGGTACATAATTTTATCATTGATTTACGATTTTATAGGATAGGAATATATGTGTTCCCTGTTTCACGTTGTTTCATAGAAGTAACTGAAAACTTATCAATTCCGAATAATAATAATAATAATAATAATAATAATAATAATAATAATAATAATAATAATAATGAAAATAATAATAATAATAATAATAATAATAATAATAATAATAATAATAATAATAATAATAATAATAATAATAATAATAATAATAATAATAATAATAATAATAATAATAATAATATTTAATTTCCTATCTCGGGAAATCATAGATGTAATAAGGCCAAATTAAAATATAACAAAAAAACTGAAGCAAGTCATACACAAACGAGAAAAAAAAATCGTTAAAAATACAGAAATACAGATCATGAGACATTCAAATAATACTGCTCAGAACTGAAATATGAGATTAATCTGAGCATAGAAAGAAAGGTGGATAACAAACTGCAATACAAGTACACAATATTAAGAAAGGTCAGTCTTGAAGAAGTAAAATGCTTCAAATGCAGAAATGTAGAAATGAAAAGAAGTCCTAACCTGTTTAAAGGTAGATGAGAAACGGGCTAATTTATGTTCGAAAGTCCGCGGCATATTGTAGTTATCACGATATAAAACATATCTCAGGGAATCAAGAGTTCCCTGGTCAGATAGCGCTGCAGTAATTGACATGTTTTAGCTGATATCACCAAGTATCAGAGAGGTAAAAGACACTGAATTGCTAGCGATACGATCTATGAGGGTGCTTAAATGTGCTCCCAAATTTCCCCAAAATTGTTGTTTCACCCTTGGTTTCTCTTCTGTACCCCCTTATTACGGTGGTTGATTATTACCGTTGCCTGGGGACAGGGTCAGTGACTTTGGTGGGAAATTAATATGCAGATCCTTTACTATTCCAAAATCTATTGTGGTCAACATGGAAATAAGTTACCCTGCAACAAACAAATTTCCTGGACGTACAGTCAAAAGCAGCAATATAATTAATTCTTCTTCTTCCATTTTTTTTCACACAGTATTACTGCCACCTTGCAATGAACTCAATAGCCAATCTCAGACAACCCGGTTCCAAAGCTGAAAGATTATCAACAACCGAACACATCTATACAGACCTTTTGTTAATGTAACAAGCCACCTTGAGTTTATTTATTTGCTTGTTTGGCGAAATCTTTATTTGGTTTGTTCCAATGGCATTCATTTTTAAGTTACATGCAAGATTGAAGACAAAATTAATGAGGTGGACAACTGATCTTTGGCTGCTCATGATTTGAGCCAGATTAAGGTTTGTTAGATGTTATCACTGAAGGAGCTAAAATAATTCTAACTTGCCCCTTGTGGGTTCGGGCAGTCGTTGATATG
>CAXHWN010001623.1:0-13049 GCA_964020975.1 Hermodice carunculata | reverse complement strand
CTTCACTGCCGGTGTTCTCTCTGTGTGCACAGTAATGACAGGCAACATCAAATTTATTCCTAGTGTTGCTTGCTGTCACGAGCGAAAGAAAACCTGTGCATTGTGTGTATGTGTGTGTTTTTTTTTCAAAATAAGATGTATCTGCATTTAGCATGGGACTAACAAGTCTGGCGAGTTGATATTAACATGCCCTCTGGTGGAAAAAACAGCTTCAGCAGGTTCGCAGATGAATTCTGACAGAATTTAAAATCTCTGAACAAATGATTCAGAAGAAGGCTTTTAAAAGATATCTTTCCCAAATATCTTAAATGGTGAGAGCGTATGCATTCTTTGCAAACAAGCACAAACAGTAGAGACACATGTGAAGTGCATCAAAATTAAGAAAACAAAAAAAACAAAAACAAAAACAAAACAAAAAAAAAAAACCCACCCCAAATATATTCTTGATAGGGTCAAAAAATGTGAAATAAGAACAGATAACACATCCCTAAAGAACATCAAATTGACATCCATCCTATGAAATCTTCCCATTGACAAGTTAGCTAGGTTCTGATTCATGTGAATTACCTGGGAAAACTCCAGTGGGCACCAACAGGTAGCAGAAATGTAAATCTGGTACGGCATTGAAGAGAGTCCTTATAATCTCCCGAGCACAGCCATGAGAGTACTCAGGCCTGGCCACAAAGTAGTGCATGAAGAGTGTGTTCAGTGGTGAGGCATTGCTACAGTCATAATACTGGTTTATCCATTGCTCCCAGCCTTGCTGGGTCCACCTCCAGCAGGTTTGGATAATCAAAAAAAGGCTGCATGACCCAAAACTTCATCCTGGTGCATTACTTAGTGTCAAGCCAGAACTGCCTTCTCTCTGGAAAAGAATACATTCATTACCATCCCTAACAGGACTTCAACTAAATTACACATTTAAATTAATTTTAATTCAGTTCAGGTGTATTACACTCATGAAAAACCAATATGTGACATAGCGATATCTTTTTCCCATTTTTGCAAACCACTGTGAAGCAGACTTGTCAATATGAGCAAGCTGCATTCCTTAACAATGGCTTCTGTAATCTGAAGCAAGCATAATAACATATGAGATTGGTGGAATTAACTATCATTTCTGTTTTCATCTTCACAAACATTTTCATGGACTTCTCACAAAAAAATATTTTGAAAGATCTGAATAAACATATAATGTCTGCATGGAGAAAAAAAAGGTACGAACATATACTCACATAAGGTTAACAACATTGACTCTGCCAAATAGCTGTTCTGTGGCAGGCTGCACCAGTTTTAAGATACTAGGTGCATCCAAAGATTCTGTGCGGCGAGCATTGATGGTTTCAGGAGACCCCATTGGTGAGTTTGAGAGTTGTCATTGTAGCTGGTCACACCTGTCAAAATGTATTAAGTACTTCAGTCATTTAATTTGCTTCCCTTTTTAAATGTATGCAGCATAATTTTCTTTTTTTTTTCTTTGTGGAGGAAAATTTGTTTTCTTTCCAATTCTATTCCAATATTAAATACTACTTTGGAAGCTCAAGAATTCTGAGAGAGAGAGAGAGAGAGAGAGAGAGAGAGAGAGAGAGAGAGAGAGACGAGAGAGAGAGAGAGAGAGAGAGAGAGAGAGAGAGGAGGAGAGAGAAAGGAGAGAGAGAGAGAGAGAGAGAGAGAGAGAAGAGAGAGAGAGAGAGAGAGAGAGAGAGAGAGAGAGAGAGAGAGAGGAGAGAGAGAGAGAGAGAGAGAGAGAGAGAGAGAGAGAGAGAGAGATTTTCCTCATCTCCAAATTAGAGTGGGAAGCATGTACCACTTGAGACACTTGCGTTGTGCCTCAAGCGATTTAGGATCATTAGCTACTGAGGTTTTCAAGGCTATGCATGACCTGACTCATCCTTTCATCTCCAGGCTGTTTGACAGAGATAGCTGTGAGATGGAGGATGGAGACAGTACACATATTAAATTACAAAACGAACATCAAAACTCTACCAGAGCCGGCTTCCGTTCCTTTACATACCAAAGGACTAAGATCTGGAATAATCTTCATCAACATACAAAAATGCAACCAACAAACTCACTACGTTCAAAAGACTTATTAAAACTTGGAATGGGCACAGCTGTACTTGCAATTACTGTAGGTCAGGCATTTATGTCACTAGCTGCTCTTAAACTCATTTTGTGTACAATTCCCCCCCCCCCCATCCTGAATTTCTGTATAGTTTATGTGTACTGATATATTTATGCTTCAATGCCCATTTATTGTACATCTTATTTTAAACTTACGAGCTTTTAACCTACTATAGCTACTTTTAATTATATTCTTAATTCTTATTTATATTTCACAAACTTTTATATTCATCTGTATCTCGGTAATAGCTCGTGAGCTAATGTTACTGTTGAAACACCGAGTATAAATAAGATCTGCATCTGTGTCTTATAATGTTCTCTTACTTAGTCTTACAAGCAAGCACATGGCACGCTACTGTGACCGAGTTGTCGATGTAAACAAATGAAAAAGCCGTGATAATTTACCAACCAAATTAACAACTCTTCAGATCTCTTTATCGTCGTTGTATGGTTACTTGCCTGACTAGTAGCGCCAGAAAACCACAGATGCAGTTATTTAATCTCTTTTGACGATGACGACAATGCAAGACTGGGGTGTAATCTGCGTTAAAATTCCTCAACACAGAACAGATCCCGCCATACTTGTTTTCACTCTTGGCAACGGAAAATACTCTGCACTAACTGACCGTGGCTCATTTAATTTGATATAATAAATGATAATGTATTTCCTAAAATACAACTTAGAATGACGGATAAACGAAACTTCCATCTCATATGTGATATCTAATTTTTAAATGATTTATTTTGGTATTGATTATGTTATTTTTTTTAATCTATTCAACATATTGCGGTTGTGGCCTATTGGTGCTGAACTATTAAAGATTTGAGCGAAAATAAGTGCATCTTTCAATTCACTGTGCGCAAGGCCATCGTCGTTTGGCAGGATCGTTGGACGGAGAAAAGGTCGCCTGCCAAGCAAAAAGAAAAGCGGTTTGACAGATTGTGGTAAACAACTAACTTAGGAAAAATGGAGCCAGAGACTGAGCCTGACGGGAAGACAAAAATGCCCAAAGTGGCAAAAGTAAGTTGCCCCAAATGTCCACCGTTTGAGTCTGACTGTAGTAGTGTGTTGTGGGTGCCAAGCTTTGAAATTGAATCGTTCAGTTTGCATAAATTCTGTCTCAGGTCAGAACTTAAGTTAGAAGGTGCAACTTGCAGTACAATATGATATTGTTTTTTCCCCAAATTGAAGATCGCAAAGTCATGATTCGGCTTAGATGAGAGGTTATCTGCACATGCCTAATATACATATGTATATGTACCAATGAATAAACCTTGGAGGAGTTGATGATTCCTCCAACAAGTCCAAGCATAAACAAAATACGAAGAAGGATGGTGCTACTGACAGTTCTGTCATGGACCTGGTACCATGTCAACAGCAGGATATTCCAAAATCATGGTACTGTGACGTGTTCGGAAGTCTAGCATCACGGTTTTTTTTGTTTTTTTTTTTTATTGAAGATCACAATGCCAGTTATGGTAGCCCCTCCAATTAACATGTTTCTGTTTTAATTGTGCTGAATAAGACAACACGCAACAATTCATGATTAAAAAGATACAAAAGTAAAGGACATTGCTATTGTACTATGGTGATAGAAGGCTGTTCTAAAATCTCGGTACCGTGACAGTAGTTTGGCAGTCTAGCGTCATGGTACCGTTGTGGTAGATCAAGATGGTAGTGTAACGGCAGCCCCTTCAGTAACTTAATACTTACTGTCTATCTAATTTGAGTTTCCATATTCAAGTAAACTTATAGCCTTTCTCAATTCATCTTCTGATTCACATAGGCTACATACAGTCATTTCCTAGTTTTTTTTTATCTCAGCGACGGTCAAAGTCATGAAACCCACATGTATGAGTATGTAAAGTAAAGTAAAGTAAATACGGCTTGGTAGGAAAATACAATTTCCAAATTAAGCCGCTCATTAGTCTATGTTACTGTCATTGTTGGTCTTAGTGGATGATCTAGAGCACGATAATTATAAATAACAGGATGATCCTTAAAATGATTATCAACTCTGATCTTAAAATGTTCTATATCTGGTGCATTCACAACAGTGTCCGGTAATGCATTCCACCATGGAATAACTCTGATACCGAAGAAAAACAGTTTTCTGTTGTTGACAGCTGCGATCTTTTGTAGTCTCAGGTGGTGGCCTCTAGTTCTGTCATGTCCAATAATTTGTGGTAGGCAAGAGTCTACCTCATAAATATTATGTAAATACTTATATACATTTATCAAGTCATCCCTTAATCTTCTGTAAACTAACGTTGGTAATTTCAATTTCCTCAACCTATCCTCATACTCGAGATCTTTGAGCTCAGGTACTTTCTTAGTAGCTCTTCTATGTACAGATTCTAATAAATCTGCCAGCCGCCAGATTCGAGGAGACCATACACTTGAGGCATATTCTAGGTGAGGTCTTACCAATGACTTGTAAAGCAGGTTAAATGTCTTAATATCAATATTGTCAAAAGATCTCCATATTAGTCCAGTTATTTGGTTTGCTTTTTTGGCCATTGATTGTATATGTTCGTCAAAACTCAGTTCATTGTCTACTAATATACCCAAGTCTTTTTCAGTTGTAGTTACTGCTAAATCAACTTCCTCATTCATTGCATTTGACATTTTATAATCATATTCAGGTTGGCCAGATCCTATTCGAAGAACTGAACATTTACTGAGTTGAAATTCTAGTTGCCATTTGTATGCCCATGCTTGAAGGCTCTGAAGGTCATTCTGAATTTCACCACAGTCTGTGACTGAATTGATTGCTTTAAACAATTTGACGTCATCAGCAAACATCATTAACATAGTTTCAAAAACTTCTGGCATATCATTAACATATATAGTAAAAAGTACTGGTCCCCGGACACTGCCCTGTGGCTCACCGCTTGTGACCTCAGTCCATGATGACATGACACCGTTAGAAGTAATGTGCATGATGCAGCTGTGGTAATAGGCCTATACAGATCCAATTTCTTTGAACTCTTGGCTCAACATTCTTGTCCACAAATTATTTCAAATGAGTGCACAATTATGGTTTCAGAAAGGTAACAATGGGCAAACCAGATCGAAAATCCTCACAGTATAAGGTGTGATTTAGTTTAAATCACACAGATTTAAATTTCTAATTGCAGTGCGTGAATTTACTGTGGGATAAAGACTATCTGCTATTTTATTCTGTTCAGTTGGGTTATGAAATTCCTGTAAAAAGAGAAACTGGTCACAATTTGAATAGATAGAGGCTTGTTAGAAGTAATGGTCACACATTTGAGGTACATGTAGGCCTATCTGATTAATAGGGCAGTGATTCAATGCTATGGCCACCCATCTTTCCTCATCAACAACTGCAACACAATATGATGGCATTTGAACTGGACCAAAAATATGTCACAAGCCTGGCAGCTTATCTGCTTGGCTGAACAGTACCGTGAAAATAGTGGGTTATGCTAAGAGCATGGTAGCATGACTAGAGTGAATCTGAAAAGTAAATAAACATTGTTATGTTATGCTACATTCCTTAGACTTTCTGCTTGAGAGTCATAAAACATGTAACTTGAGTCTCTGTTCTTGGAGTCCTGTCTGCTTGACTAGCCAAGGCTAAAGCAGTGAAACCAACATGAATACCAATCCTGGTGCAGTATTCCAGAAGGATTTCCTGTTAGAATCTTATTGAAATGGCAGGCTATTGTTTGAACAAATGTCTTCAAAAGCTATAATCCTACAATGCCATGGAGTTTCAGGTTCCAGCCTGTGATTAAAATTTGTTGTCATCTTGGAGGAATCATCAAGTTGAGATGTGTGAATTTATGGGATACATTTAGTAGTATTTCATTCTCTTGGACTATGAAGTTCCATCAAAAAGATCCAAGTGAATGTGACATTGTGAAGAGAGGGCTCATTTAAAGTGAGATGGGTTGATTTTCATTATGTTATGAATATGGCTGTGATTTAATACCATGGCACCATGACTGTCTTTACTCATCAGTAACTGCAGGGAACTACAGTTTGAACTGGATCAGATTACATCACAAGCCTGACTACCAATCTGATTGGCTGGATGGTTCTGTGATTCTGGAAACATATCCTGCAGTCATCATGGTACTGTGCAAATAGTGTGATATGCTGGAAGCATGATTTTAGCCAAGTGCTCTGAAAAATTAGTTAATAATTCATAAATTGATCAAATAAATGTATAAAATAAAAAATGGATGAATAAATAAATGGATAAATAACATTTAAAATGTGTGGCAGAGAAATGAAACATTTTTGTGTCATGCATACATATTATATAGGTCTATGTGGTCATATAGAGCGCAATGACTATGGTAGAATACCAGTTGATGGCACCAGTTGTGATGTTACAAAACAAAATGTATGAACGATGTCATTGGAATCGTGTCTACATACATGTGCATATTTCATACATTTCATATTCTGCTTTGTACAGGTAAAAAACAAAATGCCTGCCCCAGTGCAGATTACAGCAGAGCAGTTGCTAAGAGAAGCCAAAGAGAGGGAACTGGAGTTATCAGAGCCGGTGAGTTTACTGGTGAAAGCAGCTGTAAATCTTGTATGTGTGTCTGGATGAGAACACAGTATTTTGATGAAACAAAATTTTTCAAACCCTGAGGGATCTCTGTGAAACCAGTGTATCAGAATACAGACTTTTCCTTCATTAGATGTTACTGACTAGCACCTGATGTTGTAAATGCAATCTTAGTCTTTTTATCATTAAGAATAATGTGCCCTTTAGTTCACAGCTTTTCGTGACAAACTGTGGATGTAATTCACCCAGAGTGCACCAAGGAAAGTTGCTGACTCAGACATCAGAAATCAAATTGCTGTTAATTTTAACTGGATTAAATCTGACAATTTTAAAACCAAATATCATAGAAAATTGCATCTGTAATAGATTTTCATCCTGATGAGCCAGACAAGTTAGAGGAGTCAATAAATACCCAAAAAAGAACTCCATGATGAAAAATGTGTGTGTAAATACATGTATATGATTTTTTTATTGGAAAGTGAGCTCAGTGAAAAAGTCTAGATGTTGCAGTTGATGGTATTAGACTTTATTTTATATTATTTAAAGTTGGCATGCAATCAATGAATTAACTCAGGTTTGACATTTTCTTGCTATTCTAGTGTAATACATTATACTGGTGTGCATTGAAAGCATTCTCAGAATAAAATTGAAGCATTTCCACATCCACACAGGTCAGAAGCGGTGACAAATAATTACCTTTCCCCATACAATTTCTTGGCTGTCACAAGTTTGAGCATGCACCACCCATGTGCATAAACCATGTTATATTGTTTTTGCGGCCTATATACACAATTTTGGTCTGTTATGTGCTGATGCTACCATGCTCAGTACAGGAGAAAAATGTGGGAAATCTTTCCTTTCTTATGTACTGAGACTTATTTCCCCAGGATCATGAGTAGTCAAATTATAGATATTCTTGTGTAGGAACATTGAATTTTTAACTTGTTATGCTATCTGCTCCATACTTCCAGCCACCAAAACAGAAAATTTCAGATGAAGAAGAACTCAAGGAATACAGAAGAAGAAAAAGGAAGGTGAGTTGGTACATATTAAGTACATACATGTATCCCCATCTTACCACAGTAGGAATATGGAAAATTTTCTTTGTTTTTTCTGGATATGACTATTATTTGGGTGGTTGTGTATTTGTATAGTTTATGTCAGCAGCAAATGCTGCATTTTGGCTATGGATGGCAGTTGGTAATGATTTGACTAGTTGATACCAAAATCCAATTAAAGCATTTTTGAGTTCCCCAATGATAGTCAGTGGCAGCGAGTGGCAACAGAGACTTGGTGGTAGACAGTAGCAGCCAGTGGCATACAAGTACAACCTTTCACTCCAGCTGCCACATACCATGACTCTTTGTTGTCAGTCATTACTTTCGTGCAGAAAACATTTGAATTCAGTGGATCAGAAATGTAAGGGATCCTTGTAAATTATCCAAGTTATGCACTGAAGATCCCAGTGATTTTCTTTCATTTGTGTACAGGTATAATGTTGCTTGACCTGAAATATCCCTGTTGTGATGATTAATTAAGTATGAGCTATATTTGCCATGGTAATTACTTTTCACACCTTTCAACAGTGGACAGATAAGATGTTAATGTTTTTTTTATTTACCATTGTTTTGTTAAAGGGATTTGAAGACAACATCCGCAAGAACAGAACAGTTATGACAAACTGGTTGAAATATGGAGGATGGGAAGAAAGTCAGAAAGAAATTCAACGGTACTGGTCCTCCCATTTATGGAACCTCTAATACAATATCAAATTTAAGCCATGAAGTGTATGTCTGTAACCTGCATAGACCTATCCTGTATGTAGAGAAGTATAATTTATGCTAGATGTGTGTTCATGCATGTAAATGTAATTTTATGGTAAATATCTATGTTTCATAATTTGGTCGTTATGATGTAATGAAGAATTTGTTACACCTTTACAACATGCTGAAACTACATGGACAACTAAATGTTAACAAGCATTTCATGTAAACGTTATAGTAGTGTCTAGGTATTGAGTTGTGCATTTTGCGAAAAAGAAATATATATAGGCCTATATAACAAATTGTATATATATTTTATACCATGATTCTTTGAATTGCTATTTAGACCATTATGAATACCTGTATTTTATCAACAATATATCACATCAGTAGTCATAATATTTAAACTACAATGTGTTCACAGAGCCCGCTCAGTCTATGAACGCGCCTTGGATGTAGATCATCGCAACATCACTGTTTGGTTGAAATATGCAGAGATGGAAATGA
Source organism: Hermodice carunculata (assembly GCA_964020975.1). Taxonomy (NCBI): domain Eukaryota; kingdom Metazoa; phylum Annelida; class Polychaeta; order Eunicida; family Amphinomidae; genus Hermodice; species Hermodice carunculata. The sequence goes on along the minus strand of CAXHWN010001623.1, from coordinate 4,102 downwards.
GGTTGGTTGATTTTTTTTTTGGGGGGGGCATTATTTAATTGCTCTTCACTGCTGGTTTTGTTCATTAGTTTAAACAGTTTACAAGTGTTTATAGCATCCTGGGAGTATCAATGTGGTGTCACTTTTATTGCTCAAAAACTGAATTATATTGTCTTGACAACTGATATGGTCATACATTAAATAGAAGGGAAGAGAGTAGAAAGTGTCCAAGTGAATTTAACCCCAATGCAAGAACATACCAACTGAAACTCAGAAAAGTAAAAAAGTAAAATTGGTCATGTTAGTTTTTTGGCTCAACTCACAATGATTGATACACAAGGAAAAATAATTTCAGCTTCCCATAAAATGTAGATCGTAAGAATGCTATTCTCTCTTGGAAGCAGGAAAAAAGATGTATTGTGAAGCAAAGGTTGAGCACTGTAGGTACGGTGTCTGTTAACCTTGAAATTTCAGTTGGTATGTTCTTGCATTGGGGTTAAATTCACTTAGGTGCTTGTGTTACCACCCCTTCATTTTCAGAAAGAGCATAGCTGAGTGACCTATAAGGAAGATACAATCATTAAATGATGTTGATGACCACAACAACAACTGGGGTATGGGTACACAAATGTTAACATTACCTCTTATTGGTTCAACAAAATGCATGAAAACAAACAACTGAAGGGACTTTTTAATAGCCAAATACTACTCTACTAGCCATTAGTAGTATTTGGCTATTTTAGATGCTCCCAATGCTAACTTGGTTTAATTACAATATTATAGAAGCCAGTGTGAAAATACTGCTGGCATCTAAGGGTATTTATTTCTTTGCATCACATTTTGATCAATTTGTGGATGTTTTTTTGACCAAAGAATCAGCAAGCAGTCGATGTGAAGATTTTATTTCTATTCTGTAACAATTGCAGACATCGCCAGGTGAATCATGCCCGCAACATCTGGGACAGAGCAGTGACTATCTTGCCTCGTGCTAACCAGTTCTGGTACAAGTATACATACATGGAAGAAATGCTGCAAAATTTAGCAGGTGAGCTATGAAGATAATATCTAGCCTTTTCAAACAGAAAAAAATGTAAGCACTGTTTATGGATGTGTCTATGTGAGACATTTTTGTCAAGACAGATTCTCACCTCTCTACATATAAGATTTCATCTCATTGTTTCTCTGATGGAGCAAGTCAGTTTTGTTTCCATGTGTACAAGTGTGTAATGTAGGCACACTGTATTCCCATCAAATTAGAAACCAGAGTTCTTACCAGAGGAAGTAAGCAGAATGAAAGGATTTCAAAATGTACGTTTTTATAAATTGCGGTATCTTAAGTGCTGTGTAACAGACAGCAGTGTTATATTCTGAGATGGACCAACACTATACAATCCTTATGATTGTGTTCACAGACTGCAATAAATGAATAGAGCTGGTAATTAACCACAAATGTGACAAAGCAGTCACGTTAGTTGAAATGAGTATTAAACAGAAAATGTGACAAACCTATTTTACTCCAAGCTTCGGAGGAAAAGAAAATGAATACTGAAAATGGGTATGGCAAACAAGTTATTAGTTATATCACCCCCCCCCCCCCAATAAAGAAAAAGAATGTGTGCTTGTTTGTAAACATAATACAGAATTTGTGAGTTTAAAAAATAACATTTTGTTAGCATGCAGATGTAGATGTCAAAAAAGACCAAATTTTGATTCGATGACTATACACAGGTTGCAGACAGGTATTTGAACGCTGGATGGAGTGGGAACCTGAAGAACAGGCATGGCATTCCTATATCAACTTCGAACTCCGATACAAAGAGCTAGACAGGGCAAGGAGCATCTACGAGAGATATATCCTTTTTTTTTAAGCACAGCTTTCCTACACCAACAGAATTCACCAATTCATTTTTCTGTGCTGGTCTTCCTAGCAAGTTATTTCTCTGTATGTAGCATGATTGGTCCCCAACATACATGTACATGTTCAAATTCTGCAAGCTATTGATTTAATTTTATTCAAACTTGACAGTGATGTGTGCATGTGTTTAAAGAGGATTTTTAATGTGTGTCAGTCTTAAATCAGCGCTTTAAGGGGTTTGTAAATTGAAAACTGCTTTGAATGCATTTTTTTTTCAAGTGTGCTTGTATAAAGTGTTGTGGGTTTTTAGTTCAGCTGACTTATCAGTCAGCTGAGCTTATATCATGACCAGGGCTGTCCAACTGGAGCATTGTAGCAAAATTTTGCTACAGTGCTCTTCAAAATTGCTACAAATTTTCTTAAAAACAAGTGTTTCTTGTGTCAAGTAGTGGGAAAAATGTTACAAGTAAAGAAAATTTTGCTACAGAAATTTTTATTTGGACAGCACTGTATGACTAGCCATTCTTCATCAACAATTCACATTTTCGACTTCTTCTCCAAAACCATCAGCCATATTCGCTTCAAACCTGGTTGGGATGTGCCTTCGGTGGGTCTCTACTAAGTTTCAAATGGTCACACTCCAGTGATTTTTTTGGGCAAACCTTAAAAAAAAATTTCTTCTCCGAAACCGCTCGCCCAATTGCTTTCATATCACACAGGGACACTCCCCGGGAATCTTATTTCTGAATTTGTTCTCCAGGTGGCACTGCAATTTTTTTCTATTTTTTAATGATTTTTTTGTCTGTCTTTTGCTATTATCAACTTCTTCGCCAGAACTGTCACTCAGATTAAGCTGAAACTTGGTGGATATATTCCTTGTGGAAGGGTCAAACAAAGCTTTTCAGTAGGTGGCACTGCTGTGGGATTCCTGATTTTTAATGATTTTTTCAATTTGGGTACTTTCAGTAGCTTTCCTATTGATTACTATGGAAGTCAATGGGCATTTAACTGCAAATTCATATTCTTAACTTCTCCAAAACCGTCATGCATATTGACTTCAAACTTAATGGCAGTGTACCTTGGGTGGGCTTCTACCAGGTTTGTTCAAATAGTCACGCTCCAGTGATTTTTTGGATTTTTAATGATTTTTTTTTTCCTTTTTGGGGACAAATCTTACAAAATCTTCTTCTCCAGAACTGCTCCACTCCCAGGGACCCCTTGTTCTTAATTTGTTCAGCAGGTGGTGCTGCAATTTTGTTTCAACCAGGTTTGTTCAAATAGTCACGCTCCAGTGATATTTGGATTTTTTATGATTATTTCAAAAATCTTACAAAAAGTTTTAATAGGAAAGTTTAACATGGGAATTTTTTGAAATGGTTATAACTTAAATAATTTTTGGCCAGATTTTTGCGAAACTTGGTAGGAATGTACCTTTTATAAGTGTCTACCTATTTTGTGCAAATGGTCATGCTCCAATGATGTTTGGACCTTGACCTCATTCCCAAGGTCACAGGACAACTGACACGAAATTTACTGTTCATTTGATAACTGGAGATTTGCTTTGAGTCAGGACCTTGATGTTGCACATGTTAATTTTTCTCTTTGAAGGTCATGCTTAGACAGTACATGAGTGACCTTGATATTGTTTCTGGGGTCACTCTGCAACATACATGAAATTCACTCTTCACTATAACTTGAAAACTACTTACACTGGAACCTTGATGTTGCACATGTTAGTGTTCTTCTCTAAAGGTCAGACTTACTCAGTACATGGGTGACCTTGATCCTATCCCAAGTTCACAGAGCTGCAAGTGTGATGAATGTCTAGGTCAGCTGAGCATGGGCTGTTCACACAGCCCTCTTGTTTTAGATTAAAAATATTTTACTAAACCTCAAATTTGCTTTTCTGCATCTTGTTTATATTAAAAATTTACTTAATTTTGCTCTATTTTTATTTCCACTTTTTTTACTGATAGCACAGTACAATGAAAATAGAAATGCAAATACCGGTAGTATTTTAACATAAGTATAATAGATATTATATATTCATAATGGTGAAACTAAAACTTCAGTGAAATAATAGTCACCTGAGATGCAAAAAAACCCTGGAAATGTGTATGTGTACATGTGAAAATAATGATACTTACAGTGTGAATCAGATGTTAAAAAAATGGTGTTTTCCTTTTTAACCTCAGCTGACTTGTCAGTCAGCTGAGGGTTTTTGAGGGTCCGTCGTCCACAGTTCACCTTTTCGACTTCTTCTCAAAA
>CAXHWN010001621.1:2080300-2235418 GCA_964020975.1 Hermodice carunculata | reverse complement strand
ATCCGCCCGCTATGCCACCATGAAGACTCCTTCCAGTGATCCGCATATGGGGTCATGTTGGTTTCAAACTGCATCGACATACTGCCAATGAGCTAATTTTAAGCCCCCGTGAACCTCAATACCAAATACAAATTCCGGACTTCATCTCGTTTACATGATCAAACATGAACTGCCGTTCCTTGACTAAATTGCTTAAAAATAACGGTGGTGACTCCCTATATAACATTGTATTCCTCACGCTTCATGTTACGAACCAATGAGAGAGAGAGAGAGAGAGAGAGAGAGAGAGAGAGAGAGAGAGAGAGAGAGAGAGAGAGAGAGAGAGAGAGAGAGAGAGAGAGAGAGAGAGAGAGAGAGAGAGAGAGAGAGAGAGAGAGAGAGAGAGAGAGAGAGAGAGAGAGAGAGAGAGAGATTTGCCAATGATAGAATGGGATTACTCGTACTTTAAGACCTTTCCATCTATTTTGAGCGTCACAAGAACTTTATTGATATATGTTCCAATGCGCACAGACATGTAACTCAAAAGAAATCGTCCACAGGTTTGCAACGCACTTAATTATATATATGCCACAGCAAAAGATTATTGTCCTACTGTGTTCTGTGTAACAACATTTTTTTGTCCTCAATGTAACGTGAACATTTTACATACTCCTGAACACCGTTCTTTGACTTGGGATAAAGAATAATAAGACAAGTGATTTGTATGTATGTATGTATGTATGTATGTATGTATGTACGTATGTATGTATGTATGTACGTATGAATGTATGTATGTATGTATATATGTATGTATGCAAATCGGACACCAATATCACGGATTTATAAACAAAAAATAGCAGTGATATCATCAATTAGACTATTTCTGTGCATTACTTAAACAAATCACTCAGTACTTTTTTTTTTATTCGTGATGCACATTTAACAGATCTGCTAATCGATCCAATGTTGGTGCTCATCTTGGATCTGGAAATCTAAAGCAATACTGTACTTTAGCCTACCTTGCCTAACTGCGCGCAGGCAATCAAAGCCTCAATACCAAGATCTTTTGGTGTTCATTTTGGATACACTGGCCACAGCATCTTGTCTAACTCCCAGTCACTTTTTTTTTGGCCAGTCAGCATCGAGACAATAAAAGAATGCTGTCTGATAATTACTCTTCCATGTTGTTCTTTTTAGTTTAATACTGTGACCTCGTGTAGCGGTTTCCTGTGCTTTAACTGGGATAAAGTCTATTTGATGACTATATTCCCGAAATATTATGTATATTTCAATCATATCTTCATGCAGTCTACGAAATCTTTAAGCTGGGAGTCCTAATATACGTAGTCATTGTGTATAAAACTAGTAGTCCTTCAAATTCGCTTTCTCATTTTATATGTAAAATTTGCCTTTTCAATCCCAATTTTTCACTTGGTTTTATGCATTTGGATTTCCGACACGAACATTGTAAATTCGATTCATGTGTGGTCATTTTTGTCAAAGGGGCTCGCGTGGCTGATATCCTGCACCGTACCTTCAACGTTCGTTATAATCAGTTTTATTATTGTCGGTGATTGATCCACCCGTGCTCTGGGTGGTCTTGTAACATGCTGAAACATGTAAATAACTATCTCCCAGGCCCTCTCTAAATTTATATGCTGATAATTGATTCAATCCCCGGGGGTGATCCGTGAACTACAGTGAATGCCTTGGTAGTTGAATATCGCCCATCAGCAGTTTGTGTGGCATTTTAAGGTAGCGGACTTCTCGAATAAAATTATTTAGCTTTTCCGGTTTGCTTTCTGTTAAATTAGCATCACGGTATACTGCTCCAATCATATGAAATTCGTCCTTATTTAGATTTACTTTGGCGCACACAATCTCTTCACATGATGTCTTTACAGCCGACGACTCTGGCTCAAGGTCCTGGTTGATGTGTAGTATTATGTCTGTCCGTTTATCTGTTTTCAAGTTCCCATTAAATGCGGCAGATCTTTCCAATTTTTATTCTACTGAAATTGGCGTATAATTCATGTTGTACGTTTCACTGCCGTTAACAGCAATGATATCCGGTCTTTCGTTATTTATTTTTTGTCCTTGGCGTAAATTTAATCATATTATTAGATTGGTTATCTGTATTTATCAAAATACGACGTAAGTTTTCCATGTGTTACTTTTTAACTTTTTTTTTTCATTTATGCTATTACTGTTGTTAACACTGTCCATGTTCGTTATGCCATTGTTGTTATTCGCCCCTTTCCGGTCACGCTTTTCATTGTTTGTGTGGGTTCACTTATAGTAATTTCATCATTCGGAGATCCCCCCGGAGGGTCGCGAACTGGGAAAATCCAGGGCCCTCTTTCGTTCTCTTTTTTTCCCCAGTTCTTTGGCTTTCAATACCTTATCTATTATCACTTTTTAATCGTCAGGTAGTCTGATGTGATATTGATATGAAATTTTGCATGCCCATCTTTCAATCTTCTCAACCTCTTAAAAAATCTTGACTTATCTTCAAAATTTTCCAAATTTATTCTTATGGGTTCTGGCTTATTTCTTTCATCTTGTCTTTTCCCGAATCTGTATATACTTTCACTGTAAAGTTTCCCATATCTCTATATACTTTCACTCCGACCTACTCTATCTCCAGTGCTTCAACACACGGGCCTATTGAAGAAAGACACGTCTTGCATCCTTCCTTTCGTCCTCTTCATGTACATCACTGTCAACTACCCTGTGTATAATGATGTTACCTGTTCGACCTTCACCTTGCTTCTCTTTGTACTCTTGTTCAAGTACAGTTCTCTTCATAATATCTGAGACTATATTAGAGTGCTCTCCTTAACGTCGTGTTGGGACATTTTTACTGCCACACCCTTTTGTTGATTCTACCGTGGCAGGTAATTCAGTTTTCCTTTGATCAAACATCACATTGACTTTATCTTCTAATTCAAATAATTTCGCTGTCAATTTGCTCATCATAGTGTGGCAACAGTCCCCCGCAGCAACGTCTTTCTTCGGCGTTGCTGTTGTTTTCATTGATGGTGGGCAGTTCCAGAAAATGTCTGATCTCAGAGGGTGTAGGACTTTTTACATTCCTGACATACCTGTTTCTTTCCACTTTATTCGTCGCTATTTTGATCCTGTGACACAGCTCCACCCGGTGCCTTGTTTCTGGTGTTTGTGGTCCAGAGGCTCTTAGCTGAGATGCCATTTGAGTCTCGGTAACGGTTCAACATTTACATTAATCATTTGGTTCGATCAATAATGAGAACCTGTTTAAAAAGTCGCAAAGGGTACAGATAATTATAAGTCTTTAACTGAACTGAAAGGGCCCATGTTTTGGGTGATTATAGGGCAAAATCGGCACCACTACACGTTTGTTGTTCCTGGCGTGAGGATTGCTGTCACGTGACAGTCATCTCTACACCAGCTGCCATTGCACGGTCCATTGAAAGCATTTTGTTAAGAAGATAATCAATTCACAGAAAATATCTGGAAATACCAACTGTCTTTGCTGCTGCATCAGATGTTTGACATCGCTTGTCACTTCATTGACATTCTGAGAACGATTTACATTTTAGGAAGATAGCTATCGTAAAAGCTTCGTTCTTTGGAGGGTAGGCTTCTACATGAACGATTGTTTCAAGGATCTACAGATTTTTTTCTGTGTAAGAGCTTGACTATTTTCGTGGATTTTACGTTATGAGTATGAGAGCCAAGTGCGCTAAAGATGTGTCTAACTTTCAGTGTCCAGGAAAAGCAAAGTTTTGAAATATTCTCTCAGCTCCTAAAGCGTGCATTTCGAGCATATAGGTGTTCTTGTTTAAAACGTCCATTTCTTTCTGGTCACAATAAGGCTTAAATAACAGTTTTCTTTTGTGCAATACGCCGAACCTGCGATAAGGCAAGCTTTTGACCTGGAACTCGCCATCGTGGTAGGTTTTAGCTACTATTCTGAGCGAAAACATATTTCCTGTTAATGTATAAAAACAACTAGAGGACCCTGTAAATCTGGCGGTGGTCATCGATTTCAGCGGAAAATGGCTTATACTTCCGCATTTTGTCACCATTGGTCCTGATTCGTATTTGGTGTTCACTGTAAAGCTGCATTTTCAGTTGCTCAGAACGCTAGCTAATGTTTGAATACTCTCATCAGACTTTGCAGTCATCTTGTGGCAATGTCAGGGAATAATTTAACAAATGGACAACTATTACGTTTTCTCATACTTCTGGTTTACTGTCAACGCAGCTGGTGCCGCATGCAACCAACCAAATGAGCGCTTGGTGGAAGGCCGATGTTATTATCTCAGCCTGCAAACGAATACATGGTTCGAGGCTTCAGAAGCTTGCTCTAAGAAGATGGGCACTTTGGCGAAGATACCCAGCGAGACAGCATGGAGTGCAATTAAAGGGATACTCAATACCATACCGTACGTAGGCCCGTACAAATATTTCATTGGCTTGACGAAAGTCGTTTGGAAATGGGACAATGGTAAGAGATTTGGAATCCTTCAATCGTGTTGTAGATGGAGCTTTGGCAAACCAAAATATAAACTCACGCCTCTCAACAAGATTTTCTTCCTTGCTGCTTCCAGACAAACTGTAAAGTTGTGGTGCATCCGTTAAATTCAAATTAGTTGGCCCCTAGTTGACTAGGTGATCTCTGGCTGCACTAGTGCAGCCTGCCATCACCCAGTCAAAAGAGGGACAACTAGATTGGTTTAGTGCGCTCTACCCCATGCCATATCTGTTTTAGTAGAACACCTCTTTCAGAATGATAACCATACAGGTGGCAAAAACTGCAAATATCTTCTCCCCATCATAACCATATGCCTAGTTCCTATAAGCCCCTAAAATGTAGCCAAAATTATAAAATTTTCCAAGATTGTACGCCATTTGTTTACGTTTTGTGGTTGCAATGTGCGCCCGCTTGCAATAATGATAGAAAGTAATATTTCGACGTTACCGTTGTCTAGTAGGTCTGGACGTCCCACATCGTGGTCTAGGAACAACTAGTGCACGGACACGTAATAGCTTTCAATCAATGAAAGATCTATCACCTGAAAAAAGGTATTCCTAATTACAAATAGTGCATAAGTATATAAATATTTTCCTAACCTCTACAATATGTTTGACTATCTGCTAAAGGACAAGACATAAAGTGGACGAACTTTGCTGATAAGCAACCAGAATCAATTTCAACTCAAGACAACTGTCTGACAATGAAAGAAACACAAACTTCGGTTTACAAGTGGCACGATGAGAATTGTGCCAACGCCCTTCCGTTCATTTGCAGAAAAGGTATGTACGTGCTTTCAGTCGGCGGTGCAGGGAGTGTATTCCCCATACAAACATAAAATGTGTATGAAACTACTGCCTGTTTTAAATGTGTTTACTTATATCCTTTGCTATGTATTGCTGTTGTTGAATTGTTCAAGGACAAGCATGAAGCTCATTCATAATTCCAAAAGGTTCTCGAGATAATATAAGTCGTTATACTAGAGAGGTTAAGTTGTCCGGTTTTGCACCAATTACAGTGCAATCTGCATTCAAGGCTCATTTTCAGAATCACATACCGTGGATGCGTGTGCACATGACTTTCTGCAACGTGACATTATATGTGTAGAGTATCTAGAATACGCTTAGCAATAGGTTGTATCCCGGCTTCGTTCTTCAAAGCAGACACAAGGTATATTTGGGTTGTTAGTAGAGTCACCTCCTCACTGTGTCGCTTAAAACAAGACCCGGTGCATGTGGATCGCAGTACGGTGGGACATTGCACAGTGCTTATTGAGTAGAGAACTATAAAATGTGTTTCATGACATCCATGAAGATTTATTTAGCTTATGTAGTCATTCCTAAAGTGCAGCCTACTATTTTATTATTATTGTTGTTATTGTTATTATTATTATTATTATTATTATTATTATTATTATTATTATTATTATTATTATTATTATTATTATTATTATTATTATTATTATTATTATTATTATTATTATTATTATTATTATTATTATTATTATTATTATTATTATTATTATCATTATTATTATTCGGGGGCAGACGACAAAAAAACCTGCTTGTTCTAATCTCTAATCTGGGATTCACTAACAAAGGCAAAAGGATAATCCATGTCCCATATTCATGCCAAGAGTAAATTTATATTTGATCATGTTACTGAAACATGAGATGCTCGTGGTACTGTCAGTGTGGATACTGCATTTAAAGCATGCCACCATAGTGTGCAATGTTATTTCAATAATACATTTTTCTACTGCTTGGATGACGAACATATGAAATTGTATGTTATCGGTCACCACCGGGACTTGTTGTCCAAAGTAACTTGTATCTAAGAGCAAAACTCTAACTCATACTATACACGTATAAATTAACCCTTTTATTGCTAAGTAGGGGGCTGAGTCAACAGCCTGTCCCATTGTGTGTTGGGTGCAAAGCGCTGCAAGTGCGCCGAGGAAAACTGTTGACTTGGACCAAAATTTCTTCACTGTAATACAGACATGTTGGTTCTTTATTGAAAGGTAATTTTCCGAACAATGTGCTTCTGCAATCATTACAATAATTCAAGTGAGACCAACTACTGCCGTGCTCATAACTTGAAGAATTAAAAGCAACGAGTAAGGTTGTCTTAGAAATAGTATATTCCTTCTGATGAGACTTCCTGTTGCAAGCATTACTACTAGTCTTAGTGAGTTTGCCCACTTGGAACGAAGTAATATTTTGCATACAGTTATTAAAAAACGACCTCGTCGTTGTATCAACAGAACTGCATTCCTATTTTCTTTCGTATTTTTCGGATGCAGAAGACTCTTTTTATGTCAATTTAAGTGATTGGAAAGACAAAGTCTCTTTTAAAGAAGGAAATATTTGTGACGCTAAAATAGCCATTGCTTGTGAGCGACATTAAAGGCGTCTGCTTGTTTTGAAATTTGAATATGCGGTAAGACTTTACTAAAACGGAGAAAATTTCAGACATGTAGCCCTAGATGCGCTAAATATTCATACAGCAGGAAGTTAGACTTGGATTGCATAAGTATTCCAAGTTGAAAAATAAATATGAAAAATGTAAGACCGTGCAGAAACTAAGTTACAACAAGCAGTGTGTTTTAACTTCAAACGTATGTATGTTTCATCTTAATAAACACCATTTAAAAGGTAAGTACATAAATTTGCTATTACACTTTAACGAATTTTAACTCTGCGTTGTAGATCTTGCAAACTTTATTTTTCACGGAACGATTCGTTATGACCATGATGAACATGATCCAGATAAAGTTAATTTGAAAAAAAAATGTTCAAAAATAGATATTGATGCAATTTACATCGCCTTTAAGTCCAACCAAGCTCACTATTTACTGGGTATGCATTAACGGGGAGAAAACAGTTCTTGGTAATTCGCCTTATTTCCTGATGATCTCTTGCCTTTCACTTTCAAGGGTGAAGTTGCTTTACTTGTAAACTGTACTTATGTGGCCTTATTCTTTTTTAAGCGTGATTACATTTGGATGGACGGAGAGAATATTGTTGAACTACTAAAAATAAATGGATCCTGTAAACTTAACACTTCATTATCAGAGATGCCAATTGCCCCTCACCATTAAGGACAGTCGCTGAAATTAGCTGAAAATTTGACTAATTAACGGTGTGTGACCCTCATCAATTTTTTGTTGTTGTTGTTGCTATATTCTTTGTTAATTATTTTGTGTCGCTGAGGGTCTTGACTATTGGTCTCTGAAATGACACTTTAAATGTTGGCATCTCGGCATTTTGAAATGTCGATTGTTCTAATCATTCTCAAGCACACATTTCCTCATTGGGCATGCCACTCTGCTGTAACGAAGTATTCAGTTTCGGTAGCTCCGACACTTGTGTCGATTGGCAGCACCAAGAAAGCCTAATGGCAGTATTTTGGAAATGACACTGATCATGTGATCAGTCTAGGAATTGTCTAGGGGCAAAGGATAGATAAAGTTGGCAGCACAACCACATTGTTAATTTAGTTGTACATTCCCATCGGTAGTTTGAAAACATTATCACGAGGATAGCTTGGTAGCACACTTGCATGGACAGTTTGGCAGCACGACCCCCTGGACATTTTTGTCGCACAGCCCCAAGGACGGTATGGCAGCACAATCGAATGGCTGGTGGTGGTGGTGGTGGTAATAGATTAAGCTAGCACTTAGCTTGAATGCGCATTACCTAGTTTTTGTTTGTCATCATGAGGAATAGAGTACTTGTTGTCAAACGAGTATTCAACTTGTATACTTAGACAACACTATATTTTATACGTTCCTTGTAATGTTGTGTGTGTTGTCTTGCTAACCGTAACACTTACATCAATACCTGTAATAATAACAGCTGTCATATCTTTAACAGTTTATGATCTCTTCCCTAACCGGATAGCGCTTTAACGTGTGTCTGCAGATTTCCATACCTCTACCCCACTAACATCTTCATCAGCCCAGACAACAACAACAATAACAACAGCAACAACAACAACAACAGCCAAACTAACAACTGTAACTACTGTTCCACTGACCACTACCAAGATCCGCACCTTACTCCACACAAGTGCCACACGATTAACTACTGAGAATTTTACAACCCCATCAGGCGGATACGCAACAACGCAAGAGACCACGACTCCGACGACTCAGGGAGTGTCTATCACGACTCCGATAACAGAATCCCGGACAAGCACTGTTTCCACGGCTACCACATCACAAGGTACACATGGTGACGCCGGTTGCCAATTCTTGCAGGTGGAGACACCTGGGGAAAAACAAACTGGGCTCTGCTCAGTGGTTATTAACAGGAAATGGTGTATGCATGAAAATATAGATGTGAACCAGTATGGCCACTTATGACAACCCCCTTACCGACGAAATAAGACAGTGTGCCCAATTGCATGTTTAGTTAATCAAATCAATGGTAGCCCACGTTAAACATATGTAGACTTACAACAAAATTCTCCATGCAAATTTAACTTTAGGACAGGTGTGTATTTTCGTATTTCCACAGTCATGTAGGTATCAAAGTCTGAAGTTTGCTCTTTGTATGTTTTCGGATGCCGTTCGTAACTTGCGTGGCAATTTTTCTCACGCCAGATTGGAAGGACATATATAAAACTAGTGTCAATTGCTAGCTAGGTATAAAAGTTATGGTATAAATTATTCAAATGTACATTCAGTCAGCATTATATAATAGGAGATATCCATATGTAACTGCGATCCTGCGCACTTCGTGTGTTGCCGGGGCAACAGACTGATGCTTCCACCATGATCAGGGCAGATTTGTGTTATATATTACAGAAACATCCATAAATGACACCTATTTAACCAAAAGAGAGCCCATTTCTAGTCAATTTAGGCATCCTTTATGTTTCAAATATATGTTAATACATTTTCTTAAGATTATTCTGTGTTCATGTTGTTCATTTTATTGGGAAACTACTTTTGACCATGCTAAATACCTGGATATGCCCTGATACAGGTGGCTCCCTCTTTTGCTCGATAGGTGTTAGAGTAGAACCGCCTTTAAATATGAATACATCCTATTGTGAGATCCGTAATGGTGACAACAATGTCTTCCCTTTTATTGACTTGATGGTCAGGAAGTAACCAGAAGAGTTAAAATGACAGTACTGCACTGTTACTAATCTTAAGTACCAAGAGGTCACTGTCAGAGTAAGTATGTTTTCGCCGATCAATCGACATGACATATTGTGGTGTTCATTGGCGGCGGTGAGGCGGGATAAAACACCATGGTGTTGACTGGGGTCTCACTGATATTAATCCGCGGTCCCTTGTACAAAGTAAGGCATGGTCCAGAGTCCAACATAGAGCCCATAATATTTACAAGCACTCATATTCCTAAACCATAAAAGTGTTCCTTGATTCATTTAGTGAATTTGCGTGTACAGTAGAACCTGCATAATAGCCCACCTCTGCTAAGGGACCACCTGGGCTAAAGGACTAGTCTTAACATCCTCATTAGCATATTTTAATTAAATTTTACCTGCCTGTCAGTAAGGACAATTTTCACAGGTCATGTTGGTGGTCCCTTCAGGCAAGTTCCACTGTATTTGATTTCTTCAGCTTCCACGCGAGGTATCGTGTCTAAAGCAGGGCGTCTCACCAAAAGGACGACCACGTACCTTTCACCAACCACGACGAGCAGTCTAGCGACAACTGTTTCTAGAAAGCCAACTGTCAACACGACAAATCCACAAGGCACCAATAGGCCTACACAAGACGAAATGACCATATCATCTGCGAGCGCATCTACGGTTTCCACGGCAGTCCCGAATAGAGCAACGCCGGATGCTGGCCAGTCTGTCGGGGCCAATACCGGACTGTCTTGGTGGTTTATTGGTATGGCATTCAATAACATTTCATGCAACTTGTCCTGGTAGTAGGCCTGCAATATTTCTGTGATCGATGAACAGTGGGGCTGTTCGATTATGTTCAAAATTGTCTCTTTAAAGTAGGATGAGTGACGGTGGTACAGTAACAAGAATCTAAATAATCCAAAACAAAGCACGGCAAAAAACGCAACAACCCTATCCCTCTGCCCCTGCCCCCCTCCCCATAATACGAGGCCCACGGGCCTGGTGCTCAGGTGACACCTATAGGGATAAATAATAGTATGATGAATAAGTAAGAATGTGATCATGTGCAATTTTGATCTTGAGGCTCAATACTCATTGCCATTGATGTCCAAGCTACATCCTGCAATTACAAAATCACCACTTTTAACTTTACTGGCATGGTGACCTCACAAAAATAGGTCAAGGTGACTGATACTACACAGAATTCTAACATTGGACATGGTCTATATATATATCCTATAAATGTGCCAAGTGTAATCCAATTACTTTTTCAGATATGGAATTTTATGTCTTAAAACACATTTTGGCTCATATTTTCCGTCAAATTACAGGTGGCGCCACTGGTATCATTTGCAAGTTAGACTTTTACCTCCCCCACAATCTAACCAAATTCCATGAAGATCTGCCAAAAAATTAAAGATGCTAGAGTGTTCCCAAGATTTTCCTTATTTGACACCTATTTTGTAGGTTGCGCCACTAATATCGAAAGAGGCCTACATTTTCATACACCCTATAAGTCTTGAAAGCTATACTGGGCTAACTTGAACACTGGGGACGGTATCGCGGTCACAAAATTTTCGCTTTTTGACCTATATATGGCATAATGCTATAGGTGGCGCCACCAACATTGATGTCTACAAAGATTTTCGCACACTTTAAAACTTCTAAACGTTATATGGGCCTAACGCAAAAATTGCAAGGTGCAGAGTATTTACGAAATGACCCTTATGCTCAAACTTGCCGTTTTACCTTGACCTTCAACTCGGATAAAAAAAAGTATTACTGTTTAAAATATGCACCCTACATCCAGCTTTCCCTGCATGGTCTGTTTGATCACATCGGGTAATAACTGTTCGAGTTCGTGAAGAAAAACAATAAATTTGGACGAGCGCCGATATCCATAATTGCTGGATGGGTACGGTGACTCCAAAAGCTGGTCAACAAATACAGCCTTATGTACGATGTAATCAAGTACAATGTTGATACGGAGGCTCAATTCTCTTTTCTATTAATGTCCAAGTTACACATGTTGGTTACATGTGATAGTTGGTCTAATCTAAACAACTGGCTGCGGGCCATGTGCACATTTGTAAAACTTATGTTCATCTAACTTTATAATAAGGAATCGATCGCACTCATGTCCTTTTTGGTTTTTCGTAAACTGCGTTTTTCGTTCTGTTTTTCCTAAGATACTGACCAATTCATTTTATGTATTCGGTAAAATTTGTTTTACTCAATTTTATTGATCCTGTTGAATTTACTCATCATAAAACAAATGTAACAGGTAGAATCCGTTCCTAATAGTTGTTCGGTGATTCTATCGTAATGCCACCCAGCCAGCCCAAGGATCCAGAATCAAGCCCATGTTGCACCTTCTGTGCCTGGCATATGAAGCCATAGAACTACTGTGGTTGGAATCTCCCACATAGGCTACAAAGACGACATTGCCACACAACGCTTTGGTTGTGCGAGTGTTAACTTCTGAAAACAGTAGTTTTGAGTTATCAATGTAGAGCTAATTGTCTGTCCGACTTGAGAAAGTTTGGGGCTCTCTTTTAGCAGATCAACAGTGACACCTGTGGAATGTGGTACCTAGCTATAGGTGGTTACTGCCACCCCCTCCCCTCCCACCGCACACTCGCCCACCCGCACATATATACACACTAGCCAGTCAAAACCAGTCGAGTGTCAAATGTCGTCTGCTTAACGGTTTTCAATAATAACAGCAGAAGTGGAAAACGAAGCAAAATTGTGGATGCAGATAATATGTCCGTGGTCAACTACATTCTTTGGAATGGGTGTAGCGTTTATCGTCGAATCCACTCACAGGAAAGCTGCTTACTCTTAAACTGTGTCTCATTTCAAGGGGGGGGGGGGGAATTTGCTTATTTGTGATAATTAAACTTAAAATTAAAGGCACTCAGTTTAAAAGTGAACTCACGGCTCATGCGAAACAGCAGACGCGCGATATTTGGCTTGCTACTTACAATCTGTATTTTTGCAGTGTTGATCATCTTGTGTGTTATCATCTTCCTGCTTTTGCTAATCTTCATTGGGATGTTCATCTACTACAAAAAAGCATACAGGTCAGTACCATTGTGTCCCCCCTCAATCAAAAAAAAAAAAAAAAAAAAAAAAAAAAACGAAAAAAAAAAAAAACAACCTTCCAGATCAGTACCATACTGTCTCACACATATAAAATACTTTTCTTAATAGAACAATGGGCGAGCAGCAGGAGCATTCACGGTAGATTAGGACCAGTTACCCATGAGGGCCTATATTGCCTGACGACGCGTGGTTGTGTTTCATGTTTCTCATGCTACGTCAATACCGTTATTTGCACGTAAAGCCTCACATGGTGTTGTTCGTATACATGTATCTTACGTCAATGTACACATCAAAGGCGTTGCTAAATTATGAAATAGTATGATTTGTCAGCACTTTTGGGCCATTTCATACACAGGGTCTCGTAACGTTCAGTTAGTCAAGCTTTCGTGCTAATACCTAATATACGGGGGAGGAGGCAGGGACTATAGTGAGGGTGATCCCGAAACATCTGAAACGGAGAAATCATGTCAAACGTGAGGTGAGATGGTGGTCCAGATGTGAGCGTCGCTTCAAACCTTTCTATGTGGGAGCTCCGTCTGACGACGTAGTGGTTTTAGGCCCACCCTCCCTCATCTTACTGGCACGAATGATTGACTGCACAGATTAAGACATAATACTTCCTTGCAGATAAGGCCCGATATGGGCCATTGCACGTACAGATGTTTCAGGTTCACCCTCTCCACCCCCTCTCCTCTCCCGTACATTAGCACTTAGCACGAATGCTTGACTACCTGAACGTTACGAGCACCCGTGATTTCATAAATACAGTCTACTGAATTTTCCAATAAGAAATCTGATCTTCACTAACCTGGATGCCCACAATACTCGACAGTGCTCTGGGACCTGCACGTTGTGATTGTAGCTCTTTCATTGACACATTTTGGATTGGATCAACAGCTTTCCTCTGTGTGCAATGCACCCAAAGTGCGTCGAGGAAAGCTGTTGACCGGGGCTATTATATTCCATGTAACAATATGCATGCTGGTACTTGAATGACCTTTTCACAAGGAACGTGAATCTAGCATCCTTATTATAATTCTATCAGTACTGAAAGAGCTGGTGTTTAAAATTAAGAAATATTCTAATCCAGGCACTACTGGTTAAAGTGTGACAAAGAATGAGATAAAATTAGCACTGAAAGGCATGTAATTTTGAGTGGGCATCAATCATCCATCTTGGCTTGGCACTTTTTTAAGAGTGAGAACATTTTCGTTGATTTATTGACGCCACATATTCCTGTGTTCATTGCCAGCAGTGACTCAGGATAAGATCTTTGGCCTGATCGGTCCTATGGGATTAAGATAGATCTGCACCATTATATTCTATGGGGCTGCAGGCATACTGCTACAGGTCTAAATGGAAAGCCTTTTTACAGATATTTTCAATATAGTATCAATTTGATAATTCAAAGTCGTTCATCCCAAGTACTTCGACTTTGGTCGAGGTTGGCCTCGAAGCAGATATTCTAATCAGGTATTGCGATTTAGATCATTAACGAATAGAAAGAAATGTGCATGTCTGGTTCTTATTCAGACTTGGACGACTGTAGAAGTATATTTTCATTGATCTCTAATCTTTTTAGCCATGCGAAAGTGAGGGCAGAGGTAACTTATGATGCCAGGACACACGCCGCCGTACCCAACGCCGGAATCATGAATGGGGACATGTATCCAATGGACGAGGATCCAGGTATGGGCATTGAATCCCCGCTTTTGGCCTGAACCGATGTTCGATTTATACAACAAAGTGCAATCCGATTTGCTTTGTTGTTGTTGTTGTTGTTGTTGTTGTTGTTGTGGTTTGTTTCTGTTCTGTTCTGTTCTGTTCTTTTTGTTTGTTTGTTTGTTTTATTTTTGATTGGAAAATAATGGGAAGAAAGTTTGTTGTCAGAATTAGGCCGGGGCGGTCACCGCGTCCAGTGGGAAAAAAATATTATCAGGGTGAAAAGTACGGACACTGTCGGTATGAACCTATTTAGCCAAAGCATATTGTTGCATATTTTCATGTTAGCATTGATTGGAGCACTAACACCTCAACGGAGCCAAATATTCAAACTTAAGAATCGTTGCTTTATCGAATAAACGTTTTCACAATAAAAATGTTACCAAATATAATACAATACTGTAAATATATACTTATTTTTGGGTGTACAAATTTTCACGTATTTTTCATTCCAGGGCATAAAGTTTTAATGTCATCATTCTGGGCATAGACTGTATTAAATCTTCTTTAAGATAATGATGAACTATGTCATTTTCGTGGTGTTATGCCAAGTCGTTCAAATAAAACGACATTAAAAGATACTGATAAATAAAGGTAATTTACAATAGGTTTCAATTCTGGTGAGGCTGTGGTTGACAGTTCCAAATTCACGATAACGCAACACTTTACTTGTAACAAATGTACGCTGAACAAAGGTTAGGTTGGCATTTATATTGCACTTTCTTGTAGACGGACTAGTTTTCACGGATAAATCACAATTGACTGGAGGTACTGCTCCAAATGGACGAATTCCACTGAAAAATTCGAGGTACAGAAGCGGAGTGCCTCCTGTCAGCGATGTATGACGGAATGTGACACAAGATGCCGTCGTGGTTTGGACTTTCCATGATCTTGAAGGGTCATGTCAGCTTGGAATACACAAATGAAGTGGTGATGTGAAACACCCATGAATAGTTGAGGATTCCAATAATGTGATCATACGCTATGATTACCAACAAAACAAGGATCTACAAACTTGCTCAACACCAGATGGCGCTGTGCTGAACGTTGAGGATCAGAAGGCGCCGTTTTGTCATTGTATTTGTTTAGACAACTTACATTATTCTACCGAAATGTTTGTTTCCCATGTATGGTATCAACATATCACAAGTGGTTATTTTTCATGCTAGATTAAAAAATTATAATAATAATAACGATGCTGCTGAAGTTCATCATACTCATAAAGAAGGGAGAGGAGTGGCTTAAACTACAAGAATGATTACAACAACAGGTTAAAAGCAGATACACTGCAGATACACCGCGGGTCACTAAGGAAGTTTGCGTGATACGATATCATCAAATACTTTTTCCGTGAGCTGTGATTTAGGTCAATTTTCTAAAACGATTGGACATTGTCCTTTTTAAAAATTAATCATGAATCGTGATTGGAATTTGAGCCTACATCATTGGCTGTGAAAGCAATTTACCCGTGATAGCAAATACCTGTTGGGGAGCCTTTTTTTAACCGTGAACGCCAATCCCTGTTGAGGACCCTTCTTAAACCATGTTCGCAACTCCCTGTTGCGGACCACATTTTTAACCGTGATCGCAACTCTCTGTTGGGGATCCTTCTATGTACCATGTGACTGATACTTGTTATAAATTACATTTTCGTAACCAATACTGAAATCAAAATGTTTAAAAATGGCATGATAACACTAATGTCCCAGCAAAACTTGACCATAAAGTCCGTAGTAAAGGAAACAAAAGTGAATCTTTCGTGATTTTGCATTCAATATATATTCGATAAGCTGAAGAAGACGGATATTTCTCAAAAGCAGTAGGACTGACTGTACCCGATATACTATACAGCCAAACACCTGCAGACTGGTACTCTCAAAATGATATTTTATGGTTTGAAAACGGTTGGGATGAAACAATATTTTTCCATCATTTTTATAGTGTGTAATCTCACCTGATTCTGGTCTGATTAAAAATCGTCATAATGCCAGGTACATCATTAAGAGTATTAACATTATTGATAAATTTGGACAAAACAATGTTTGTCACCCCGTTTTATATATTTATTGAAAATAAATAAACTTACCTAAGTTTTTTCTAAAGGCTAACAAGGTGATATTTAAATTGTGCCAGAGTGCACCTTTAAGGAGCACAGCGACTTGAAAAATGTGGATTCTGATTTTTACTTTTTAAATCATTACAATTTGCAGAATATGTACTTTCAGAATATATATATGTATATATATATAAATATATATATATATATATATATATATATATATATATATATATATATATATATATATATATTCATCTGTGTTACATACGTAATATTTTGCAAAATTACTGTTCAGCATCATTTTAAGGTATGCTACACTGTATGATTGGGATTGGAAATATTCCCAGAAAAACGAATCCTCATAAACAGCATCACAAAGTTATATTTTCTGAAACAAAATAAACCTGTGATTCTATTGTTTAAAATGGCAAAAATGTCACTGATATGGTGTTTATAGCACAATAACGTCAAGATATCATCGTGATTTTGCATAAAATCTTGCCAAGTGTTTTATTTTTCTCTCAATTTGACCAAGTAGTCTGCACTGGACAGGAGCACACACTCGAGTCGGTGTCTAAGGGGAAGCTTACTAGCACGTATTTTTTTTTTTTTTTTTTTTGGTAAACAAAGCAATTAAAGGACGTTTGTAGCTGAACTGACTGAAGACCTGACCCATGCATGCGCGTGCTTTGACAAAAGGAACCACAACGTCACATGGCCTATGTAGTTCTGAAAAAAAGCCCAATTTGGCTACGCTCTTCGGGTTGTTAATGTCTAAACCCTTGCTTTAATTAAGCGATACCAGTGCTTTCGATTTGAAAAAAAAAATTGAAAATCCAAGATTGATCCTTCAACCACCAAATTAGTTTACAAACGGGTCATCAGCGGCAAACCATCACACACCCGTCATAAGATGGCAGATTCTTTAATTTACCTGGTACTTGGTAACGACAACACACTAGAATGCCTTATGACCAGATACAGGAAGTAGCAGACGATACCTCTGATAAAGAGGCATCACGTGACCTAGCCTGACTCTCGTGTTGGTCAGACTGGTTCAGGTGACATTTTTTCCCCTAGTGCTGCTCTGGACATCTTGCCTTTGGCTTATGCCATTCAAAGAATGTATTATCGTGCGCGTTGTTCAAAACGTGATAGCTGGAAACAAGAGACCTCTAAAGCAGTATGTTGTACATGGTTGGCCTTTGATTACAACGGAAGGTAATCATAACATGGGCCTATGTCGTTATCCGTACATACGAACTTGCCGATACTTGATCCTTTGTCGTAATTTGATATGCGGTTGAAAGATGACCTCAAATGTCTGTACTGTTTATGCCAGTATTTACAATGTGATGAGCTGTCCATTTTTATATAAAAATTCTTCTGTACAGTGTTTTTTGAAACTCTAAAAAATTATCGATGTGCGCTATGTAATTTACAAACGCAAGCAGCATATTGTTGCTTGATGCTCTCATACTCCAGGAGTCTTCAAATGCTGAGACACGAGTATTAACTCTGTCAGTGCCAATCACGTCTAAAGTCGATTAACTTTAGCCAAACTAGTCTGTATTATCATTAGGATTCCAGATTCGTCTTCCTCGTAAAGAGACCTTTCATTCAAGGACTAGTATGCCTATAGTTCCAGAGAGAATATGCCAGGTCAACAGCTTTTCTCGGCGCGCCGAGAAAAGCTGTTGCCTCAGTCCGAAATTTGGCACTGAAAGAGTTAAACAAAATCAGTTTTACATTTTTTTTTCAAAATTGATGTCACAGTGGTTTTTATATTTTTGTTGTCGGATCGAATTATCCTACACATTACACCTACCCATAATGTATGCACATAATTGGTATCTTTAAGTAGACTATAGACTTTTCGAAAATGTTGTTTAAAGAAGATCGGCTCTGTGCAAGCAACATATCTTCACAGTAGTAGTGCCTAAATCTTGCCGGGTATTTCAGTATGAACTTCAGTAGAACTGTGCCAGAGAATACTGTTTCCATCGACTAAAGTACTTGAAATCGTGTGCTGGTATGCTGAGAAAAAGGCTGATTTATAGGTCGTTAAAATATACTTTATGCCATTTATGTGTTTTCGAAAGAAAGGATATACGCTATTTAAGAAGGTGGTGACTCTGTCGTGCTTGTGTTGGTGCTTTTTGATGCATTCGCATCAGAGCATTCTATGTATGAAAATGCATGTTAATGTACATTTATCACAATATTCTGTACTTTTTATAATACTTTCATTAATAAAAGTTACCATTAACTTTCATTTTCAACTGCGAATAAGTTTTGTTTTCCCCCTTTAAGTCCATAACTTTTTGGCCGACAAATACATGGTCGGCTTTGTGTTATACGTTCAACTTAAGAAACTATTGAATAACTCTATTTTAGGCATGCATATTTCGAAATATAATATCTATGTTTAATACGATTTGAAAATGTAATACCGCAGCATGATTCCATAAGAGTAGATTGCAACTCTTGATTTGATATATTTCAGTAATAAGTACGAGAAAGGCAGTGCTCGGTTGAATTATCACTTATAATTTCAGATACAGATCCTTCACAAAACAACCTTTTATTGAAATACCAGGTTACCAATGGTTTCCAGAAAAACAGTATAATTTACTCTTTCAGTGCCACATTTTTTACTGCGTCAACAGCTTTCCTCGCCGCGCCTTCATTGCGCCCTAAGCGCGCCTAGGAAAATTTGACATGAACTGTTATTTTCTACATAACTATAGGCATCAAGGTACTCGAATGAAAGTTTGTTTTTTCTTACAAGGAACGTGATTGTAGCACCCTTATTATAATTCAGAGCAGTTCCTTTTAAATAGTTCCGTTGGTACTGAACGAGTTAAAAAGCTTTCCTAGGTACGCTTTTGCTCTCAACGCACGCAGTAGAAAGCTGATGACTCTGTCTGCTACGGAGTACTAAAAGCATTACTCTTTTTCCATGTACATGTATCTGACTGGGGAAAAATGCAAGACAATGACCAGTTAGTACGAAGAAATGTGTGTTCATTTAAGAGTAGCACTCCCGCATTTCGAGGCACGTGGACGAAATGACTGTAGGAGCTGTTGAGGCCATTCCGTCCATGTGACTCTAAATGTGAGTGTTCAGTTTACATATATATGAGTAAATATCAGTTTAAAACTTGCCAAATACCTGTAAAAATCTTACTAAATTCACTCACAACAACTTCGTTGTAGTGGGAGCAAACATGTTAGACCCAGTAACCATAATGAATCATGACGTCTAACGGTAGTCAAAGACACTAACTAACACATAAAATATAGTTCTTGAGGGGAATATTTTATTCAATGTTTAGGCGGGGAGTTCTAACGTGTAAATATGGAAATTTTCGTTGTTTAAAAACCATGTTAATGTTGTTGCCATACACCATTATGTTCTTTCCGGGGTCATGTCATGTTGACAAAAATAGTGATGCATCAATGCATATATCAGTGCGCAATGTGATTCGCCGTTGTAGTTCATGACCTTACGTTCATGAGGGAATGACGCGAAGAAAACATCCTATCTCTCTAATGTTAAAATTTTGACCGAATGTAAATATATACATGTATTATACAAATATTGGATGGCAGAGTGTCCAATATGAAGTTTTACTTGACCATAAAATGTAAGGCGAAAGCTGGGCCCAGTATTACATTTTGGAGTTCCGTAAAACTTCATACTGGAGCACCTGCCATTCCACGTTATGTTCTGCATTTTGAGCAATGGTATACCTTGACCCAGCAATTGTTACTCACAAACTCAGCACTTATCGCTGTCCATTTGACTCAAATAAGCCTACCACATGGACCTGATATGCGTGGTTTGACGTTCTGTCATCCATATCGTGCACACGTCCTGACGTCACGTGGGGGTGCATTCTGTAACGTCACGTTTTTATACTCATACATAATACTTTACTGTGTGACAAGCACGTGCTGTTCAATACGAAGTTTTATAGGACAGGCACTTGGTATAAATAGAGACATCTAATTGCCTACCTTAGTGCTAATACAGAATAGCCCACCTTTCTTAGACCTGAAGTACATGTCTGAGACTCGAAGTAAAAAAAATCTACTTCTGATTGGTCGGTTAGTGTATACAAATAACATGTTCTGCTCCCCAGGCATTCTTGCCAGCCAATGGCAGTTTTTGTCTCCACTCGTTGTATCCGAGGGACAACAAGCTGGCTGCCTTGTTTTCGTCTGCACAGCACACTTGTTGATGACTTTTATTCAATTCACATGACTGTGTCAAGCTGCTTCTCAGCTACTTTGGTAAAGCGGGTCTGTATGCGAAACATTTAACTTACGAACGCTGAACAAGGGAGAGCTTCGCTGAAAAAGTTTTGATTGCCTGAATACCAGAGTAATTATAAGACATGTGTCTGTGTCTGTGTTTGACGGTCTACCTGTCTGTCCGTGATTTTTTTCCATGGCAAGGACATAGGCTCTAATTTAAAACATGGGACAACCCAATGCAGTCATTTTATTCACGCTGCCCCTCACGAATAAGGCATTCAAGGCGAAAAAATATCTGGCGCATGCATATTTGCAAAAAACATTTAATGCGGCAAGAGAGAAAAAAAGCAAGCAAAATCCTGTTTCGATTTTAGGTTGCAATGGATAACTTTCCAAATCAGTAAATTTAAGTACAGGCGTCAATATCTGAAACGTTTAAAAGGTAAAAATTCAATACCGCTGAAATCATAACGTCAGCGGTATACATTTTTATATTGAAATGGCCTCTGTTTGTATTCAAATGCCTTTGGTTGGCATTTAATATTCTGTTATAGACAACGTATTGGAGGATTAACCCCTTGCGTTCAGATCAGAACAACATAAACACACTACTCCCTGGTCCCTACGAGGTAGCAGTGGCCATGTTTTCAGAATTTAGAATAATATGCCAGTAGAGTAACTGTCCGTGTTTTGGTTAAACCGATCGTGTTTCAGGGTTTTACACGAGATGCGATTGGTGTACAAAACACTCTAAACAGAGTACATACTGGTCAGCTGTAGAATATTTTTGAACTGCAGGGGAATGTGCCTTAAATTGTCATCCAATATTTTATATCTGAAGACATAACCAATCAAGTCATCAAGCGACGGGAAAAAAAGGACAAACCTGGCGCAGGGAAAGAGCGCGTTAATCCATCTGTAGTCATAAAATCTTAATCAGGGCAAATCATTGATCTTGCATTGGAAGCGCATAAATTGTGATGTGACACACAATGTGAAATTATGCGTGTACTTAAGCCGGTAGCAGTTCTATGGTAACATTCCAAACAGATCGTACCAGTCCTTGCCAACACAAAATCGTTCGACTGCCATTACTATGCCATGGTTACCGGTCAAACAAACTGACGAAACGAAGTTTGAGCATGGACGGTATGACAGCTCTACCTGCTGTGCTAATCATGACACATGTTGTAGTCGAACAAACTGCTTCCATTTCAGATTTATTTTTGGGATTGTCCTTATGTTCCAAACTTTTTAGAACAAGCACTCTCGCTCAAAACTGACATGAGACTGACATATCATGGAACACAGTAACATGCAAAAAAAAAAAAAAAAAAGGCAAAAAAAAAAGGCAAAAATGGACGAGATGAAAATGATTTTTTTTAAGTTCTTTATATATAGTGACTTTTGCACAGTTGGATAATTTAAATGCAGGAATTATTGCAAGTTTACCTTTATGGCAAGTTTGTAGGTTCAGCAAAACACACACAAAACCCGGACCAGAAAAACAGAATTGCCGTTTGTTTGTTTGTTTGTTTTTTTTTTGTTTTTGTTTTTGTTTTTTGTTTTTGTTTTTGTTTTTGTGCACAATAAAACCTCCAGTATTTGGGTTCTATTTAAATGCGCACAAATAAGTTATTTAAGTTTTGCTGTTATGTGTACATATAAGAACAAACATGAATATTAAACTTTTTTACGGGGTGTGGGTTGGGTGTAGGTGGAAATATTCACTACGGATACCCTTTGTAAGGAGAACATACAATCTCTCAGTTGAGTTTTGCATGAAAGTTTGTGTGAAATAATAGGAATTTCGGCGGCACAGGTTAATTTTCATTATTCATCTGGCATATTCGTACCTTGAAGGGCCTAAATAAACTTCACAGATGATTATTACAAAATTTAATAGTACTGAAATCGTGTTACGATTTGCTTTTATAGTGAATGTATGTACTTGTTCTGGTCTTTCTTTCTTTCTTTCTTTCTTTCTTTCTTTCTTTCTTTCTTTCTTTCTTTCTTTCTTTCTTTCTTTCTTTCTTTCTTTCTTTCTTTCCCTTTCCTTCCTTCTGTCCATCCTCCCTTTATTTCTTTCATTTCCTTTTTCGCTTTCTCTTTTTCGGTACATTCTTCATCTTTCATTTATTTTTTCTCTTTCCTTTTTCCATCCCTCTTCGACCTTTTTCTTTGCGTTCTCTGTTTCGTTACTTTCATCTTCTATTTCTTTTTTTTCTATCTTTCTCTCTCTTTCCATCCTTTCTCCCGCCCTTTTTATTTCTGTACGTCGCTTTTTCCTTTTCGTTACTTCCTTTCATCTTCCATTTCTTTCCTACTTCATTTCATTTTCTTTTCCTTAAGATTGAGTTGATTTGTGTATGAAATTGTTACTTTGACGGGATCAAAATATGCTTATCATCTTAGAAGTCAGTGCTCCCTCTAGAAATATATAAACAATTTTACTACTGACAGCACATTTAGTGGTCTCAGCTGTCCACTCTCCAGCACATTACAACAGCGTAAAAAATCCTTACAATTTACGATATAGTTAAATATACCGCCCATATTGTTACCATGGTTCTACAGTATATATTTAGAAGTTGTGCCGGAATTTCAATTGTCTTACCGAAAATTAATGCCAATTGTCAACACATTTTTCGAAGCATTTTATTCAATCGCAGAGAAAAACTACCCAGAATTGACAAGCACAGCACCCAAGCTATTCATGTCAGTGGTTCCAAGGTTTGGTCGATTTTGGCTCTCCCCAGTGAGAACGAAGAGGCATAAATCAGTGAATCAGGTCGGGGGTTTAAAAGTATTTCAGTTTTTTCAGCACAGTTATGCATCCGACTAATATAGTAGGGCTCGAGTCGGGGCAGGCATCCGGCAAGTTTCAAGGTAAGATGTGGGTTCCAGAAAATTTGAAGTTGGCATAAGTCTGATAATTTAAAATTATTCAATGATCAGAATGTGACGGAGACGATCTACTTGTTCAACTTGGGCGTTCCCGCAGTAATGTACACCATAAGCATGTAAAAAAGAAATCTTGCAATAAGCTAGAGCAACTGACGCGTTATTCTCCTGCCATACAGCACATATGAACAAGGTGATCGATGGAATAGCAGTGTGGGTCAAATGTCTTCCAACAGTCACAATATCAATAAACGAAAGCGAATTGCTATTTAAGTATCTAACAAATAAATTGGTTTCGCATGGGCGCTTATGACCGTAAGGAAAAGCGAACAGTTCGATATGGTAAATAGGACCCAATGGCGTGCGCTGAGGGATCACCGCGACAAATATAGCAACGGGGTATAGCGTACACTTCTGGACGAATGCGAGGCTGTCTATAGCGACACAGTTGTTTATCTGGCAGAGATAAACCATAAAGATGAGGACCATACGATGACAATGTCGGAGGGTGGCAGACACCGGGCCATGTGGTCCATGGCAACTCTTTTCTATTTTCTATCTTCGGTCGTCACAGTTTCCTCAGGTAAGTTCCTTTCTCTCTCGGCTGCTGTACCTGTTATCCGTAATATTACGATAATTCCGCGTAAAACAGCGGGGTTGCCATGTGCAAGGTAGGGTTCTCTGGTATTTATCCCCTACCCCACTGTGGTCTTGATTGTTTAACGAATTTCATAACCTACTGTTATAAGACAAGTGCAATTGTGTGTAAACTGTTGCATATACGCACAGGAATGACACGATATGTTCTCTTTGGTGTGAAAAGTAAAATGAGTGTATACTGCCTATGTCGTCCCAGCCATACAAAAACAATTAACAGTGCTGTTTGTTTTCTTTTTCGCGGTGATAGAAAACATGTAATGTGGCGTCTGTATATACAAAGCGTGTTTGTATATTACGCGAGAGGAATATACAAGGGGAATTATCTTAACGGGACACCGTATGGTTGCTTTGCGACAAGTTCAGACATCGTGTTGCGTACGGTAGGAAGTGTGAGGCGTCAATCACAGTTTGCCCACAAACAAATTGGCGGCGTAACATCAAACATTTCCTGCCGTGAAGTATTAAAAACAGAGCATTTCAGCAGAAAGGCGATTGATAGATGAAACAATGAATGAAAAAACAAAAATATAGAAAATAACTAAAACAAAATCTTTTCGAACACAAATTGATAAATATTATGATTTTCCTCAGGGAAATACTACAGCTGTCATATATTTCCAACTACATTGATGTCACAAAAATCTTCTGTATTATTTGTAGAAAACCAAACTCTAAAATCGATAAGCGCTTTTATTTCATATATATTATATATATATATTACTCTTATCTGAATGTTTTGTATCTTTCATTTTACCTACTTGAGTAGTCATTTTACTTTTTGCATGGTGTATTTTATCTGCCTTTATCATTTCGATGTGCTCATTTGAATGTACTTTTAATTTCTCCGTTCGCGGAGGTTGAATAATAATAATAATAATAATAATAATAATAATAATAATAATAATCATAATATATAAATATATATATTAAACTACTCATAATTGTGAGTGAATGCAAATCGATGATGCGCTAAATTAACTTACCAGTAATAAAAATGAATGCCAAGGTTTTGTTCTAATTTGACGAACGTATGAAAAATTCTCAGACGGGAATTTTGGCAAGATTATGGTTAATTTGTGGATGCATGGATAATAATTGACATTCTAAATATTTCAAGGACAGGGATTCATTACAGAGGGAAATTTTGTCAGGAATTCGATCTATTGGTATCACTGGGTTAAAGCAGGGTCATCCATGTTCAACTTATGATCAACATATATTGGAACTGTATTGTCATGCCGGTAGCTTTGTGTACTTTTTTCCTTAACGGTCAAATTCCCTTCTCCTGTGCAATCATTTTGCGAGCACGGTTCATTTAGGGTCTTAAGTTTCCGTGCACATATATAAGTAGTTGATTGATATTGTACCCTTTCATATAGCCACACAGTGGCTCTAAGTGGGAACGTGTACCCATATTGACAGGTCAGGGGGTCAGTGTTATATTGCACCCTGCGACGAAAAAAAAGGAAAGTAAAGAAAAAGAAAATATCAGAACGTATGTAACTCACGTCCTTGCGTATATCCGCTTGGGTGAGGCTTGAATACCCTCAAGAGTGTAATTTGGCTTTTGTACATCGATGTGACGATGCACAAAAATCGTGCTATGTTTAAGTTTACTGAAAAAAGAAAATGAAAAAAGAAAAAGATAAAAAATGATACAATAACGGGCATAAAAAAGAATATATATATATATATATATATATATATATATATATATATATATATATATATATATATATATATATATATATAAGTCAATTTTTGATACAAAAGTAGCTTCAGCTAATAAATTCACTCAATTGATAACATTATATTTGCATTCATCAATGGCTCAGAAAGTCAGAATGCGGCAAATTCTAATTGCTATGTTTGAATACGATTGTTGGCTATAGGAGATTTAGATTGGAAAGCAATCACTGGCTTTACAAATACAAGTCAGCGGAAACCGCATTATCGTGTTACCTAACTGACCGGTGATTCAGCTATGTTCACATATTATGCACTACAGACCTACAACATAAATATGCGTCACAACAATCTGAGACAGTCAAAAGCGCTGAATATTATAATATTATGTGATGCATTATTATCTAGTAATTGTAAAATGCATAAAACCAACAAATATTGTGTCTTCTCAGCCAAGTTCAGCGGGCAAGACTCCAATTTGTCTATGTCCAATGTTGAGATTGAAAGGAACGGTTCTGCATAGATTAATAATGAACGGGACACAAAGAGAAAACCCTCCACCATTAAGCAAATGAAGTTTGCAATGAAAATATATTCAGTGCAATGTAGACTCTTATTTCCTTGTCGAGAGGATTGTTGATTTGCTGGAATATTATATTTACTTTTCTTAATGTATCTTTACTTACTTTATAATTGCACTCACTTGATTTAATTCTCCACACAAATGAATGTGTATTGTACATGCAATGGTGTGTCCTGTTGCCCGGAGAACCTGAATTTTGGAACATATATCTTTGAGGATTGTCATTATTATTTTTCTCTTCCTTTTCTTCAAGATATCATTTCTTACTTTATATATTCAGACACATGATTATTTTCCTGCCAACTAATTGTATTGTCCTGTGTGTATTTTACATGGGCGGTGTGTCTCCTGGTCCGGAGCACCTGAATGTAAGCGACGTATTGTATGGTACTACATAATCTAGTTTCTTCCCCATAATGTGCGAACTTGCTGGACACGAATACATTAAATATTTTTTCTCGGAATCGTTCTTTTTTTTCTCTCTCTCTCTGTCTCTCCGTCTGTTTGTTTGTCTGTCTGTCTGTCTGTCTGTCTGTCTGTCTGCCTGTCTCTCTCTCTCTTCTCGTGTGTGTGTGTGGGGGGGGGCAACTTATTCGACCCTGTCAACTGACAGCTTCGTCACAGCAGTTACAACCCGTACTGTAACCCTGGTAATGCCGCTTGCGATACCATGTGACTTGAAAACCGGTTATATTCTGTTGCTGCAACAGCTTTTTCTTAGCGTGCTTTTGCAATTTATTGGGATTTCAAACATCGATAATAGCACATTCTGTAATTTTATAATAGTATAACCTGCCATGCTATCCCTATTTCGGACATCCCAACTGCAGACTATTCATCAAAAGGTAGTGTCAACATTTTCGGTGCCATATCCATTGCAAACCTGTCATTCGTTGATAATATCACCATATTAATGACGCCCCCCCCCCATTGTGATAAGTGTCTTCTGAGTTAAAGTGAAACCAAATTGACTCAGACTGAGACGCGATATAATTAAATCATGTGCCATGACTTGTCATGTCATTTTAAATTATGTGGATTGTTTTGAAGAGTGTTTTCAATGTAGATGGAAATCCCCAGTGCGAAGGGGACAATAACATCAGATAACTCTTCATGTCTCTGGTCACAGTATATGCTGGAGGGTATGTGTCAACTTTTGTACGGCTATGTGGTAAGGGTTGGAGGCTACAGCTCTTCGGTAAGGGTCAGGTTGCCTCCCAAATAGACTTTGTTTTAACTGTTAAGAGGGACCCTGCAAGAGGAAGTAGATGACCTCCTTGCCAGCAATGCGATGGCTACCGCAGGCGTATCCAGACATTTCATAAAGGAGGGCCGCCAGGTGCATAGTGGGATTAAAGGGGGTAAAAAGTCATACACAAACTTACAAGTTAACTGTTCACTCGAAAAAAAATGCAGTTTCTTGCGCGAAAAGAAGGGACGCGCGCAGTACACCCCCCTCCCGCAATCCCCACATGATTCAAAATGCTAACAATTTATAGTGCTAATGAAAAGTGTGTATCCACATGCACATGGACTTTGGAATGGTTCGTTTGACACAGTCACATCAATAAGCTAATACTAAGTAAAGCCCAATTAGCCATTGACATCCATTGAACTTTCACCCTGAAATTATTTGGCATAACTAGGATTAACAAAAGCCATTTTTCTGTGCAATTGGGGATAAGCTTCCTACAGTGAATGCGGCATTGTCCTAATTCGAAAAGCATTGGTAGCAGCAGTATACACACATACAAAGCAGAAGAGTGTTTCCTTTCTCAAGCACTAATCCATGTGTACTTTCTGCCTTGTCAGTATATGGCAGTCGCTCATTGAAGAATCATAGTAATTGAACATGAAATTATTTTCATTTTGATTTATTCCTGTAGGAGAATCCCGTTATGTTCTGAAAAAAAAAATCTAAAAGCAAGTTTCGGCTCAGGCAAGGGTGTAACGAGAACATTTCTCTGTTGGTACAACCGCGAACTCGACACAGATTTAACCAGAATACTGAAGAAGTAGATCAAGTTTGCATGCTCCCCGAAAAGTTTGAAATTTCTTAAGAGTAGAGAATGACAACTATGGTTTGTTTGTAGTTTTTGTTTTGTTTCTTTTTCACTTTATTGTTCAATGTTTAAACGTTCATTGCAGAAGTCAAGCTGGTTCAAAGTTTGTCAATATATTCTTGGTATCTCCCTTGCTACAGATCATAAGGGTACCTATATCACAGAGGATTTTCATCTAGACTTGTGCATTGACATAGATTGGAACCACAGAGCAGTTAGTAAAGACTCATTCATATGTCGACTGAAATGTGATTTATTGATATGAATAAGAAACGAACAAGTACAAATAAGGGACCAGTATATTTCAAAATGACATTACCGCGCTTCAAAAGAAACAAGCAATTGATCATTTTAAATTGCAAAATGCCATTATTCCATATTGTATACACTTGGTAGGAATGTTAAGTTGAGTATTATGACCCGTTTCTAGAAGAAGGATATTGCTTTTCTCTCATTGTAGACACCCATATAGAAATATTTGCACATAGCCAAGTTTGGTTCAGCCTCATTCGTCCCAAATGTCCATACTATCGAGGCCAAAAATTTGTTAGTCAAGTCCCATACTCTCTGTCTCTGTCTGTCTGTCTGTCTGTCTGTCTGTCTATCTGTCTGTCTGTCTGTCTCTCCCTCTCCCCTTCTCTCTCCCTCTCTTCTTGTCTCTCTCTCCCTCTTTCTCTTCCTCTTTGTCTCTGTCTCCCCTCCCCTCTCTCTCCTCGCCTCCCCCCCTCTCTCTCTCTCTCTCTCTCTCTCTCTCTCTCTCTCTCTCCTTCTCTCTCTCTGCATTATACTGGAACACAAATATTTTATGTCTCTAATCAAAATTGAGACAAGAGCCTGCATAATGGTTGATCAGACCTTTACTGTTAATACTCTTCTGAGTGTTGTAAAATGGCCAAATTTAGCCTCTCCCATAAGACCTGCAGCTTGGATATGAAGTGCCCCGCCCCTCCTCCCTTCGCCTTGCAACTGTTCCATGGAGCGCTTTTGGTTTAGTCTTACATCTTGTAGCGAAGGTTTAAGCTCTTGCTATATAATTGAAAGCAACGTTTCAGAATAGAATAATGAGCTGTTTATAAGAAAATACTTTTTCATGGTGCCCAATTACATTATGCTTCTCGCTTCTCTTATGTTGGTCGGCCTTGTAAGGTACTTTTTATATACGGACGGACAGACATTTTGACACTGTTTTCTGTCTAGTGCATTTCGTTGCCACCGATCTTTTCATCTTCGAAAGAAAGGCAAACGTGTTTAAATGTTTATATTCACGGACAAAAACTTTTTTTGAACCTGGACTCGTGACGGACACGTGCATCGTAAGGTTAAGCGAGTTAAGAGGATTTCAATTTTGCCTGCTGAGGTAAAATTTATGATGATTACTACAAAAGCAACTGTTGGGGCAAAGGCCATCATTTGCCTGTTTGAACATGTAAAACTAGGCTTATACTGAACTTACAGGACCATATACACTAACTAACTAACTAACTAACTAACTAACTAACTGACTGACTGACTGACTGACTGACTGACTGACTGACTGACTGACTGAGTGACTGACTGACTGACTGACTGACTGACTGACTGACTGACTGACTGACTGACTGACTAACTAACTAACTAACTAACTAACTATACTGACTGACTGACTGACTGACTGACTGACTGACTGACTGAATGAATGAATGAATGAATGATAAATAAATAAATGAATAAATAAATAAATAAATATATGAATAAAAAAAAATGAATAAAATATAACATCAAAATCTGGTAGATTCCTTGCAAAATTCATACGTAATAACCAAATATAAGCAAAATGTAAAGTTTGCCAGAGGTCAAACATTATGTTACCTGAGTCAGAGTAGTTGTAACAATACCTTCATTTTAGTTATTTATATATAATATTGATGTGCTGATTTGTCTTAGACACCAATATTGAATCCCCTAGTAATATTTTAGCTGTAAAGGGGAGGATAATTCAGTTAGTATTTATTCTGCATATGAAAATTTCACGGTAAGGTTATATATATTCAAGTGTGCCTTTTAGATAGATATAATTATTCCCTATTGTTCGCTTACTTTTAACAGTGGAATTTGGGTCAGAAAAGAAATGCCTGCAGAGTTTATAGCAAGTCTGACCAGCGCTGGTGACCAAAGTTGCATTAGTATGCGAAGATTCTTTGTTTACATTATTTCCATTCAACAACGATTTAAATAGTCCAATTAAGCAGGCATCCTTCAAAATTACGGGGACCTCATCAGACGTCCATTCACTTGGGAATGGTTTCAGGGGAAAATGATTAATATGTCACGTATAATATATATATATATATATATATATATATATATATATATATATATATATATATATATATATATATATATATATATATGTATATATATATATATATATATATACTCTCAGCCCTGTAACATGAAATCCTACACCTATGTTCCAATACCAGTGCACAGATTATTGAGTGTGATTTGAAGCAGTAATATTGTGGTAGACCTGGATGAATTTGACGCCGTTGACGGACAGGGGACGCGCTAACACAGTGCATCAGCTATCATCATAAGATTGGCAGAAAATGTCATGAGGATAAAAAAAGCTAGAAAAAGGTTTACTATTTCCCTGCCATTAATGCAACTTTTCTGCTTCGAATTATTGTTTACATGACCGAGCCTGCATATCTAAAGCCGCGGCTAATTATGTTCAGTGTCATAAGGAGGCCCTGAACTGGTCACTGTAAACATACCGGACAGGATTAACTAAATGTTATGAAACCCACGCTGGGTTCCTTCTATTGAACCACTGGATCCTGGTGTATTTTGCCAAATGAATATATGCCGGGTACTCTGTCTGTCTGTCTGACTCTCTCAATGTCGATCTCTCTCCCTGTCTCTCTGTCTCTCCTGCTCTCTTTTTTTCTCTTTCTCTCTCTCTCTCTCTCTCTGGTAGAGAGAGAGAGAGAAAGAGAGGGAGAGAGAGAGAGAGAGAGAGAGAGAGAGAGAGAGAGAGAGAGAGAGAGAGAGACGTCCTACTGTTGCCAGTGGAGAAATTGTTACAAATACGCCAAGAGAACATGTAATTGTTTATTTGCATGTTAGCGCTTACAGCGCATGCAATGGAAAAGTAAAACACATAATGTCCGATTATATCGTGTATGCTGTCTCGTTTTACATGCACATGTAATAGATCCTCAGGCAGGGTGCACGTGGGCGAACGAGACATAAATACGAGGACACCAGACTTATAAACCACACTAGGATAGATACCTGGACGAAGAAGCAGGCCATTGGCGAATAAATAGACTGATAGACTGACAGACAGACAGACAGACAGACAGACAGACAGACAGACAGACAGACAGACGGATAGATAGATAGATAGATAGATAGATAGATAGATAGATAGATAGATAGATAGATAGATAGATAGATAGATAGATAGATAGATAGATAGATAGATAGATAGATAAATAGACAGATAGATAGGCTTGAAGGATATACTGACACACATACACACATTTATTTATTGATTTATTGAATGATTTATTTATATGTGCATAAAAGGTGGATGAAACAGAGTGGAAAGTGTTATATAAATATATGGATAGACAAATAGCTAGATATGTTAATGTAAATCAGTTACTACAGAGGCCTAATGTGTTTACTGATGGGTGTTGGCAAAGGTTGTCACATGGCCATACCATTGATTCAAATTGTGTGCAAAACTGATGCTTGACATTTTAAATGATCATGATCGGCTGTTTTCATTCTGTGATTTGTTCTTCGTCCTTGTTTCCATATTAATAAGTTTCCTAGGTGACTGAAAAAATTCATTCTGACGCATTAACACGGCGTTGTTTCATAATGTTGACCATAAGAGCAGTACCTTTTCCAGGGGCAATGTTTTTTGTTGTTCGTAAAATATTTATTGACCATATCGGCAATTTCTTTTTTCTAAGATTTCTTGATTATAGTGAGGTCGTGCAATGTGACGATATACTTTTGCTTATAAAACACTTCATGCAGGAAAGAGTACATTATCCCCTCCTCGCAAGGCCAGCTGCAGTGGCTGAGTGGGCCATTTTTTTTAAAAGTTGACTGGGACAACCGCTTTTCTCGGCCCACTTCCGGCCCGATATGAGTGCCTAGGAAACTTGTTTACCTAGACCATTTTATTTTTTACTGTAGAAATATTATTATCTTATGCTCGTACTTGACCGAAAGGGCTGTTTCGGGGGGACTTCAAATATGGGAAAACGTTAAGACAAATCTGATAAGCATGACGTTTTTAAATTATCACTGAAAGAATTGAATATTTTCTCCAAATCTTGAATGACAGCCGTTAAAAAAATCCGCATATATACTTATTTCCAACATAGAAGTTGATTTAGAGCTGAGACAATGGAATTTTTGTTGCTTTTGTCATTCAAGTAAAAACTGTCCTTAAAATGCTTGTTTTCTGTAAAACGCTGTAGCATATTCGGGTGCCAGACTTTTATGCAATAAATTTGTTTTGTTATGCAAATTGCGAAATGCACGAATGACACCCAAACTGACTTTCAATGCAGTGCCAGTTGCGACTAAAAGTCAGCCTTCCTAAAATGAACTGCTCTGAATCATGATAAGGATGCTAGATTCATGTTCTTTGTAAAAAGACCTTTCATTCAAGTGCCAGCATGCCTGCAGTTACACAGAGTATAATAGCCCGGGTGAAAATCTTTCAGACGGCGCCGAGGTAAGCTGTTGACTTAGTCCAAACTGTTGCACTGAAGGAATTCAGCTATAAAAACTAAGCAAATATCACTTGATAAATTCATGTTCTGTGTAGTTGTAATTGACAAGAAACACTTCTGTCAGAAATATCATTCTAAACCAAAAAGATGTTTTCATGGACTACGTATTTCCTACTTTACCCTCATTCAGACATAGATAGCCGTGTGTGTGTGTGTGTGTATGTGTGTGTGTGTGTGTGTGTGTGTGTGTGTAAAATAGTAAAAAGTGTCCTCACAAAATTTTCCTTCTAGACGGAAGTAGTAAGAGACAAACTCAGAGAGCAAGACATGATTAGATGACAGCTGGGCAAACACACCAATCAATCGATAAATCAATCAATCAGTCAGTCAGTCAAGCAATCAATATGATATTCAATATAGGAATATGATTTTCTGATAGGAAACGGGACGAGTAATGCCAATGAAGGAATAATTCAAATTAACCGTTAAACTCCTTTGATCAAATGCGTAAACAGTTTCCTATGCTGTACTCTTCAGCATGATCAGCAATTTTCTCCAAGACCATTGTCGTGCAATTTAATAGGCAAGGGCGAGAAGAGACGGTTCAAGAACTGCCTAAAAGAGGGCACTGCAGTCAATGGAGGGCTAGGGTTGTGTATTCCCATTGCTTTACATTGTAATTTGCAACTTAATGACTTGGAAATTACT
Source organism: Hermodice carunculata (assembly GCA_964020975.1). Classification (NCBI taxonomy): domain Eukaryota; kingdom Metazoa; phylum Annelida; class Polychaeta; order Eunicida; family Amphinomidae; genus Hermodice; species Hermodice carunculata. The sequence continues at coordinate 2,201,310 of CAXHWN010001621.1, read as the reverse complement.
GCACATAACAACAACAAATTTCAGAGAGTAAATCTGGATGCATAACTTAATACCTCACAAAAATCATATAACCACAGCTACAAAAGTGACTAGTTTATTTAAAGTTGCTTTAACATACAAACTAATGGGAAGAAACAGCTCTAGCCCTCCAAATGTTTGTGTATTCAGTTGTGTATTGGGGCAAATACACACCTTGGAGCCAAATCCGACCTTTCCTAATGATCGACTTTGAATTTTAAATCAGCGTTTTTTCCGCGTTAACGTAGTTCAACTGGTTTTTGTTGCTTTTTATCTGAGCTTCAAGATGACCGATACGCGTGAACTTAAGTTCAGACATTTTAGTGCCAAGCGCACGACTGATGGTTATATCCTACAACGTCCCTGCAACGCGGGGTTGTCTAGAAATATATAGTACAAAAAATTAAGCATCGACTGAATACTATATAACGAGGCGGGGTGGGGTGGGGTGGGGGGGCATGACTTTTTGTATAGTATGTTTTGTTGATCAGTCGCAGGGACATCAGAGCCATCAATGCAAAACTGTGACAAAGGACGCTGTGTCAATGATAGCCATGTCCGTGTAACCCCCGAGATCGCAGAACTCACTGAACATGGTTGTCGACGACACGGCTGGGGGCGGCCAGAATCCCCAGTGTCTTAACTGCTAAACCTTTTATTTGACAGGTTGTACCAGGTGGTATGGGGTCAACTGGGGGATAGTTCAAAAGTAAAATCAATCAGACGGTATGATCCAACAAAATTCTTTATTCAATTTAGCCAAGCAACCCACTATAACAAATGAATCCCATTACTGACCGGGGAGGGGGTAGGTTGATATAATCCGATGAGAGAAAATATCGCAAATCAACAAATATCACCATATTTTTTATGACAGGAGTGTCCCACAGAGGACAAACGCAGAACTGCGTCGACAGTTTGGGTTGTTTTATACATTTTCCCCATTTATTATTAAATTTATAATAACTTTGCATTTGTGTTTCCCTTCATATGTTTACTATTTAATTATTAGAATTTTATCGACCTGATTTACATTAAATTAAATACGAGGCACTCACACACGCACACACACACAAATATATATATATATATATATATATATATATATATATATATATATATATATATATATATATATATATATATATATATATCAATTTCCGGCCCCATAGCATGGGGTTCACGCCCGTCAATCACCGAGGACCCACAGGCATATCACTGTCGCAGATAGGACTTGATACCCCCTTCTTACAAATTGGTGCCTTTTTGAGAAATTTAAGTTTAAAATGCCAAAGACATATTCATTTATTGCTTCCTAAATTGGATATAAGAATAAATTTCCATCCACCTGATATGAGTACATGTATTCTTTATTTCGAAAATATTAGTAATATCCCGCTTGCCCGCACAGGCACCTGCCCGTATCTCGCCAGTCGAAACTATGGTTAATAATACAACCAGGTATGCAGTTGTGGCGGGAAGGTGATATGCATGCCTCGTATAGTCATACTTTACAGGCGCACATTTTTAAAATGCTGTATTTGTGCTGGTGTCACGTGTGCACTACAATTTGACCTCGTGGTGGAATTCTGCGACTGGACCACGTGGCAGGTCATTGTAACCGGACCCATTGCGAAAACACCAAAAGCGGCAGGACATTGTAGCCACCCCGGTGGCAGAAAACTGCCACTGGACCCAGCAGCGGAACACCTCAACTGGGCCCGGTGGCAGAAAAACCGCAAACGGTCCCGGCGACATAACCAGTCCTTGATCCTTAACTGGTCACTTTAGTTGGGATATTTCCCATTGACAGTTCACTTCTTCTCTGTTTTCTTGCAGGTCAAAAGAATTGCAATGGAAGGACGAGAGGGAATTTATGTTACGAGTTCAAAAAAGGACCTCTAACGTGGCAGAATGCCTCACAAGTTTGCGAGCGTTTAGGAGGGACGTTACCTAGTGTTCCTGACCAAAGTACAAATGACTTTCTAACACAATATATGAAGGATACTGGCGTATCAGAAATGTGGCTGGGAGCCAAAGAAACATTTACGGACTGGCGTTGGGTCACAGGTATGTATTTTGATCAGAGTGGCACACTGATAGCATGACGCAATGTTATTATGCTGTGAAGCCATAAAAGTGAAATGTTAAGGTTTACATTTAACCATTTAGCACACAAATCGCTCTTTTACAAAAGGAACCCTATTGACCTGATTTGGAAGGGTTAACTGGTGTCATGGGGTGTGATTCTCAAAATCAGTGCATATCTAACTAAGAGGCTAAAACTAGATGATAGAATATGATTTCAATATTTCAAACGAAGATCCACCTATTCGAACAGCAGCACGAATCGTCAGAAAGAAAAAATTAGACCACATAAAACCAACGGCCATGAGTTTGCAAATTGTATTGTGTGATTTGCGTAACCGAGTACTTCTACGAAAAAGCTTGCTTTAAACATTCGGCGATGGACATGTTAGATTAAAACTTCTTTTGAAAAGGAAAGGAAGTAATCGAAATATCGACACACATTTTGATAAAAAATGAAGGTTCGTGAAATACATATTTTATAAATTAAACCAAAATAAACCCTACCCAGAACATTTTCCTACATCAAACTTGTTAAGAATGGAAATTTTTTTGTAAAGATTATGCAGATCAACAGAACACAACTTTTGTGGTTCTGTGTGTCACATATATTGTTGCCTGGAGGCTGCCAAGTTTCCAGTAATATATCCAAAATGCAGCAGTGATGACATAGCAACCTCTCAAGGTTGGTTTTATACCAAAAACATCGCTGAACTTTATGCCAAGCAATATCATATCATAATTGTAACAGTGAATGAGTAAGACGACGTGCAACCAACAAAAACATTTTGAATCGTTTTGACTTCGGTTGTCGCTTGAAACATTAAAAATTTTCCTGCCAGGACAACATGTCATGAATGGTGCATTATGGGATTGATATTTGCCCAAGATGAGTGACTGCTGTGTTGTGTCAAAAACGTGAGAACATTGAATTATATTTTATCATAATTTATGTTATACTGTTTCAGAATTGCACTATGTTTTCATCAAGATTATATTTCTATTTTCAATCAGCTCGATATTTACAATTCCATGGTTTTAAATAGAGATTTTGTAATACTAATGACTCCATAGAACTAAGAATGAAGGATACCAAGGTGAAGAATTATATATTCTGTATTTTTTTTATTTCTACTTCTATTTCCATCAACGTGCAGCATGTTTAACTTACAATATAAACTTTGAAGTATCATGCCATAAAGTGCCTCATTTATACAAACTTTCAGATTTCACGGTCAAAATGTGACGTAGCTCGACGAAGTAAACCCTCAGTGCCCCAGGGTGCACACATCTGTCATAATTACGTTGAACCGGAGTTCAAATCATATCTTTATGCACAGTCTTTGATTCGCACTGATAGCCAGAGTTTTCGATAACGAGGCCTCCTGGATTTAATTTAAGAGCACATAACGTGCCTTTCAACATTTATCTATATTTAAAAAAATAAAATCGATCCTTCATCATGTTCATACTAAATATTTCATAATGTATTCTTTCCAACAGAGGCCCATAACACACGATTTATTAAAGCTTTCCGCTCAAATCGGCCAAAAGCCCCCAGATATAAATTGTCGTCTGCTTTAATGTTTTTACTTGAATTTGTCGTTATTAGAAAATATCTTCGCTGAAATATGAAGACCATTTATGATGGCACGCACCATGGAAACCTATTGACTCAGTCGTATTCTGACCAGGAATAGCTTTCCAGAATGTTCATAAATGTTGTCTGAAGTTTGAAACCTCCAATCAGAACGCAAAGTGTTAAGGTCGGCGAAATGTGTCATACTCCTATTGGTGCGACTGAAAGACGTTAAATCAAATACAGCATTTTAAAGGACAGCCAGAGAATTAAAAAAAATGAATTAGTGATTAATGGTATGACGACTGAAATGGTGTGCATTAAAACAAAACTTGCGGCCATCCTAACAGCAGAATCAACTTGTACAATGTATGTAAATTTACATAATTTCTATTTCTCTTTTATTGATTTTTTTCGGTAATGACACAAAGCCGTCAAAATTACAACATAATGAAATAATACTTTTAAATATGTTTAATAGGAACTGTAAGTATGTCCAAAATAGAGAAATTAAAATGTTTAATTCTTGAAATGTAGAAACCGTGAAACTTAACACATGGTGAAATGAATACGTGTACAGTGTGACAACAGGTGTTATATATGTTTTGCGAGTCGTTGGCCTTTGATCCAAGACGGCAACCGGAGAAGATTGTATGATATACTGGGCTGGCGAGAACACCGCGTCCAGTCATGGGATAAGCGATTGTAGTGTTTAATCGGTTACAGAAAAAAATGACTCACAGCAGAATCAATATTACCATTGTTATAGAGATTAATGCTTTATTAATCAAATCCATATGTGCTTTATGATGACCATAATATTAGCGACGCCTTCATAAGGTCACATTTGTAGTGCTAAAATGGACGGACGGCTTGTTCAGTTGTGGTATCTAATGTGTCTGCACCGTGGACCAAATACACGCCTGCTTGAAAAAACAAGAAAGAAAGAAAGAAAGAAAGAAAGAAAGAAAGAAAGAGAGAGAAGAAGAAAGAAAGAAAGAAACAAACAGAGAAAGAAAGAAAGAAAGAAAGAAAGAAAGAAAGAACGAAAGAAAGAAACGAAGAAAAGGAAAGACCCCCCTCCGAAAAAAAAGTTCCCATTGGTGTAACATGAAGCGTGAGAAATACAATGTTATATAGGGAGTCGGCACCGTTATTTTTAAGCAATTTAGTCTAGGAACGGCAGTTCATGTTTGATCATGTAAACGAGATAAAGTTCGGAATTTGTATTTGGCATTGAGGTTCACGGGGGCTTAAAATAAGCTCATTGGCAGTATATCGATGCAGTTTGAAACCAACATGACCCCATATGCGGATCACTGGAAGGAGTCTTCACGGTGTCATAGCGGGCGGACCATCCCAAGTGTGGTTAAATCCAATGCTGTCACAAGCCAAACACAATGCCCATATTTACCTTTTACATCATGTCCCCCCCCCTCTCTCTCTCTCTCTCTCTCTCTCTCTCTCTCTTTCTCTCTCTCTCTCTCTTTCTCTCTCTCTCTTTCTCTCTCTCTCTCTCTGCAGGAGTATATCACAGCTCCTGCACGTACTTAAAAGCTTAAAATATACACAACTTAGTAAAGAACATTGTCCGGAAGTACATGTGCAACGTTGTATCAACGTCTTATTGATTTTACACATAATGGCTCACGGTAAAATAAATGAGTAGTCAAAATCATGCATTATACATGCAAATAGATTTGTTTTGCTTGCGTCACATTGTGGTTACAATGATTGACATAAACTGAATGTTTCCTGGACACAAAAACACACAAAATTAAAAAAAAAAACGCAGAAAATGCCACAAGATAGTACAACCATATGCGGAAGGCACGTAAAATAATCTCATCTCTGTTGTTTAATAGGAAAGGTCAGAATTATCTCCAAGGTGTGTATTCGTCCCAATACACAACTAAATACACAAACATTTGGAGGGCTAGAGCTGTTTCTTCCCATTAGTTTGTATGTTAAAGCAACCTTAAATAAACTAGACAATTTTGTAGCTGTGGTTATATGGTTTTTATGATGTATTCAGTCATGCATCTAGATTTACTGTTTGAAATTTGGCGTTCCTATGTGCAGTAGTTTTTAAGTCATTAAGTTGCAAATTATGCAATGGGAATACACAACCGTAGCCCTCCACTGACTGCAGTGCCCTCTTTTAGGCAGTTCTTGAACCTTTTGTTCTTGTCTTTGCATATTCTTTCACGCCTCATATTTAACTGATTCAACAGCTTTCCTTCCCGCACTTTGGGCGCAATGCGCCCAAAGCGTGCCAATGAAAGCTGTTGACCTGAACTATAGTCTATGTGACTTCAAGCATGCTGGTACTTGAATGAAAGGTCTACATGTATTTACAAAGAACGTGAATCTAGCGTCCTTATTGTAATTTAGAGCGGTGGGTGTCAAGTATTTCGATGTCCGTAGCAGTTGACAGTAAAAGACTTCGCATTTTGCTCAGTGGACAAGCCTTTTTGCATTGAAACGAATGTTGGAACCTTTTTTTCTAATAATAAGAATAATAATGATTATGATACTGATCATTAGCACGCTGATAGTAAAGGTAGTACTAATAGTAAAAGTAAAAATAGCAGTAGCAACTATAGCTATAACAATGACAATAGCAATTGTAATACTATCCACAGACACGCTTTCATTGCATCTGCTGGGAAGATACACGAAACATCGCGGTTTAAAAAAATCTCATTCATGCGCAAAGTTATGTCCTAAAAGTACCTGAAGTTTAGTAATTCCAAGTAACCAATACGTTTAAAGTACGTTTGTTTCAACGCACAATACAAAATATATAAAAAAAAATGTTCTTGAACATGAGAGTCGAGTTCAGCTCATACATATCAGTGATATCTTCAAAAAATTCCCCTTTCATCGGTACATGAGATATGAGTCAGGTGACTTTAGTTCGGAACGCTTCAATGGTGGCCTGTTTTGGATTTTATCGTACATTATTAGACTTAACACGAGCTAGTTAGTACAATAAAAAAAAAAAAAATTCACAAAAGTTCCAAATCAATATACGACAATCCACTGTCCATTTTATTAATTTCATTATCTTTTTTGTTTTCGTTTGTTTTCCTGATGGTGCAAAATTGTCAAAAATAAAAACACAGTCAGGAAGAAATAGTATTTTAGCACAGGTTTATTGGAAACTATGTTCAAAATATTGATTTTGAAACCTGAGTTAAATGCCTGGAACATAAAAAAACGCAATCATTTGTGCTACCGGCCAAGCATCCGATTTGTTATCTTTTGAACGAGACAAATTTGCTTTCTATCTTTGAATTGTGCGTGGTTTTTGCTAATGATTATAAGATAAACAAGGACAAGGAATATCATAGCCAAATAGTTTGTATTTCTTTTAAGCATGTAACTGATCTTACAGACACAGACAATAGTTCGGGTTTTCTTTTTCGTTTTCATTTTTTTTTCGGTGTTTGTTTTTTCTTGTTTGGGTTTTTTGCTTTGTTTGTTTGTTTGTTTGTTTCTAAGGCAGAAATGTCAAAGACTTCTCCCACAGGGCCCAGTAGGCAGATCTTACCACCACAAGGCGTACAGATGTGAATCCCGCAAGACGGGCTGTATTTTATGCCACGTTACGTGGGTCAAAGTACATTATGGCATGCAAATGAAAATGACTCCAGTTGACTTTCGGTTCGAATGAAGTTCGCAGACGCACACATGGGCGCAGGCAGACACACACACACACATACATAACGAGCTCTACCATGTGCGAGTAAGGTTTTGTGTGAAGAGGGACCCTTGTAACACTGTCAGCGTTGACAATAAGTTTTACCTCTGAAAACTTTCGCAGTCAGTCAAAGGTAAAAAAATATTGTTTTCTTCTGGTTGTTTTCATGGATTGTACAGTTGAAGCTAATGCAACTTTTATTTAAAAATGACGAAAAGACCATACTGACATAAAACCGGATTTAGTCCTTAGGAATGACACACATACACAGTAGTTGGTTTTGAACTTTAATGCAGGTAATTATAGTTTACATTTTTAAATCCTAAACTGCTAAGAATGGGAGAGGTAGCGATTAGCGATTTCATGATTGTTTATTTAGCTCAATATGAAGCCCGATACAAAAAATTCCTGAGGGCTACATTGGTGCATTTACGTTGGATTGTGTATTAAAGTAACCTTGATTTACCTTTTCTAGAGGTTAATGAAATAAAGTTTTCAGATTCTATTACGTTATACGCTATGATTTGTCACGACAAAAATGGTATTTCCAAATGTAATGGCTCTTAAGTTGTTAAGTTACAGATCACAATGGAAAGTGATGGAAATACACACTAGCTCTCCTGGCTTAAGTGCGCTCTACGGGAGGAATAAAAAGCCTTCTATTTTTGCTGTACTCTATACTAGTATTACGATGGAACTGTGTCGTGGATAGATACGTTCTTGCTCTCTGTGTAGAAAACTCTCGATCCTGATCAGTTTAATAGACTGTTTTCCAGACAATTTTTCATCCCCTGGGTACTTGGACGCGTGTTGAGCAAAATGTTGAATTCAGTTGTAAAATGATTGCATTTCAGTAATAATTTTGTGGTGTGATTTCTTTGGCCGGCATAAAATTTAATGGGTTTTAAAGACTTGATTACCACTACCGTTTCGTAATTTACTCGATCGCGTCGGCTGTGTTGGCACGTGAAGGGTTAGCCTATTAAGTCTATTCCGCGCAGCGGGCGGTCATTACACATCCCTACAAGTCATTAAACTTTCACTGAAATGTCGGAGTCTTCCACATTATAATGCTAGAATAACAAAACGCAATGACCCTGTGGTGCGCAATTGTCTATAAATGTTTATATTGATTTTCATAGCTTCTTGTCGACCAGAATTAGCTTTACTCGGGACTACAATTTGTTTAAATTTTGCAGGCGATAAAAGGAGAAAGAGAATAAGTGATTGTGCATGCCTTTATCTAACCCCAGAGGTGGGACCTTCAAACGTACTTGTGAGATTATCAAACGGTGTCGGCATACTTACAATGGAGCAGAGATCGATATTAATATGGGTATTTAGCATCATGACAAAGCCCATAAGCATGTTACGTTTGTAGTTTGATTTGATTCATAACTTATTCTAGACAATGTGTACATAAACTTAATAATCATAGATTCGACGCCGTGATTCATTGGAAACATATTCTGCGTTCGGGTATTTGTAGCAAACAGGTAAATGTGACGTTGATAGGTAAAGTCAATATGAGGACAGGCACTAAGCAGACGATCGTAGCATCTTGACACTAGTTCGCTCGTTGTGTCACACCCATTACGCAGTTGTATTTTACTTACTCTGTATTTCTTTATCACAAGACATCCTTTACATGTCGTAAGTGTATGTAGGATTTATCCCAACAACATATACAGCAAGACAAGTGGGCCCACAAGGCATGCGCCCACCTTGAGAATATACAGTAGCCTAAATAGCCTGAAAAGAATAATCCTGTATTTAGGAGCATTGTATATAACTTGTTATATGTTCCATCACGCCAAATCTCTTCTTGTCTCGTATCAATCATACCATGCAACAAAGAAGCCATCTGTGTCGAGTCACTATAAGAACGGAAACTTGAGCACTCGAACTGGACAGGACACGTTCCATATGGAAGCTATTCACTTATGAATTTAATCCAACTCTATATGTCAGGAAGAGCAGAAAACGAATTACACTTTATCTCATACAAATTGGGCAATTTCATGTGTCATTTACTTGACCATGCCTACATCTTTCGCTTTTACTTTCAGTTTGGGTGTATGTTATTCTATTATTGAGGCTGCGTGTCTGGGAAATAAGCCCAGAGGTATTGGTAAACTAGCCTCTTATAAGGGATGTATGCATACGATTATATATAATGTAACGCTCTCACGCGAATCTTGACACGTTTTGTCGATACCTAGAATATTCGCAAAAAAACAAAAACAAAAAACAAAAAACAAAAAAAAAAAACAAAAAAAAAAAAAAAAACCCCCCCCAAAAAAAAAAAACACGATCGACATTATGTTTCATACATGTTAACCCAAGTGCTCCTCTTGTTAGGACATTCAGTGACACAATCGGATTGGCTGTTCTGCTTCATGAGGACAGTGTGTTTTGGGCAAAAATGATCGTTTTCCTTTCTTTCTTTCTTTCTTTCTTTCTTTCTTTCTTTCTTTCTTTCTTTCTTTCTTTCTTCTCTCTCTACATCTATTTATTTTTGACGACGTTAAATAATATTTTCTTTCCAAACCACAATTATTCAAAATACCACGTTATCAAACACAGAATTAGTCAACGTTCAATTAAAAATTCAATCTATTGAAATGAGTATCAGGCATGCACCTCACCAAATTTGTATCACCGTCATGAGACTCACTTTCATGAAACACACATGTGACCATATGACTTCTGTATGATTTCATTTAATAGACAACCATAAAATTGCGTACACATCAGTGATCAACTCATCACAAGAAAAGAAGACAATTTCGGATTTCGTTCAAATAAATATCGTTTTCCAATAACATTTTATTCATAATCATATGTAATTTCATTCGCCAATAATAATAGTTTGAACTGGAATCCTGTCTTAAGAAATAATTATGACAAAATATCACTTGGCTTTCTTGCGGGCGACTGATTTGTAATCAGGTCTATTCATTTTGAGTTTTGCTTTTTCTCTAATGACCGCAAAAGCACTGTAATCTTCTCAGCACAAATCCGCTGTGGTTATTGGCCATACGGAAGTTGAAATGTAATATTGCATCGGCAACAATTTTAATACGAACCCAAAATTCTTACATATCCATTTTATCAATAGAACAACTTACGTCACGTAAAGTAAGATTGTGGCTCATGGTCATATTATTACATATGAATTAAAGTGAAAATGTTTGTGACGGAAATGGCAGAGAAAATGTGCGAACGTCCCTTTATGCAGCAAAGCCTTAGTTCCCAATTTTATAGTAATACTCTCCTGACATTGAAATCCTTATAGTTTTCTTGGGTGTAACTTGTCCGACACGATAACATACCAAGACATTGTGTAACTTTTCTGGTTCAGTTACATGATTCTTGTAGATACAATAACAATAATGACAATATTTATGATAATGATGATGATGATGATGATGATGATGATGATGATGATGATGATGATGATGATGATGATGATAAAAAATAAATAAAAATAAATCACCTGATCAGTTCTGCTAACCCTTTATACGATTTCCTATTTCAAGTCAGGGTTATTATATATATATATTTTTTTCAAAGCACATTTACGGTTTGCAAAACTTGAAATATGTAGCCACAACGTTTGATTTAAACAGGTAAGGTACTTGCCGATAGTCTCATTACAGTTTAAGCTTACAACATTTTCTATGGAATCATCTGGCTTAAAATCTACACCAACCTCAAATCAAGCAAAAATATGGCGAGAATAATTAAGATAAATATGTGTTTCAATATTGAATGACTCGAGTACATATTAACTAAAATGTCGATAAACAAGCTCACCTTTGAGAAGACCTTTTGTAAAACTCGTTAGGTACACGTCTCAAATGTTTCAGATATTGTACATGTAATCCGTAAAGCTACCGAAAGTCAACACACACGTGCTCCTTGTTTGTACATTTCAGATGACACAGCTGTATACCAACAGGGCTGTTACATAGAAAACCCAAGTGATCCAGAGTTGCCCGTAACATTTATTCTGGCAAATCTAACAGTACGGGTGTGTGTAGACATATGCAGGAATAGGGGCTATGCATACGCTGGTCTTCACGTGAGTACAACAACATTTATACTGCTGAACAATGGGGTTGATTGCGATAAACCGGAAAGCCTATACCTGTAATACACAAATTCCAGTTGCACGTGTGCATGGATCAACGCATACATGTACAGCATCTATAGGCCTATGGGTCAGATCCAAAATAGTCGATTTTGCGACGGCACGGGATACATAACTTGTTGGAGCTTTAATGCAAAACTCTGATATACTTGGCAGGAATGAATATCATCCCTATGGTACATTTAGAAGTTAGAATAGTGTCTGCAAGTTTTCAACACAGCTCCAGTGACTGTATCATTTTTTATCAGTCAATAATATCTTCGCGACGGGATGGAATAATAAAATTACAATTTCTGGAAAATGTAATTCTTTATTTCTTTTCTACCAAAATTACTGAACATTACAAACAGTTTAGATTGAATTATTTAAGCACAGATTTATGGTAATATTTTGCACACACATTTAATTTATATAGTGTAAGTTTTGTGTGCAAGCGCATAGCCAGAATATTAATAGGGAGCGCGATGGGACGGGAATCATTGCTTGGTGTTGCAGGAACTTTTCAGATAAGCTCTCCGTGGCACATGAGCAGTAACATAAAAGTACAACTAACACAGTATCAAACTATGATTAATGCAGATGTTCTTGGGCCATCTAATACTGTGGATAATAAGTTTACAATATCCATAGGACTTGCCCCCTGGAACAGATCAAGGGCTGTCCATTTTCATGCCTTGCCATAAGAGGCGAGTCATCACTCCTCTTTCACACCCACACATACCTGAAGGTGGGAAAGGGGTTTCCCCTACTAGCGTACCGGGGCTTTTCATTTACCGTACTGGCGTACTGGAAGCCCTCTTGTTTTACGTATCCAAAATTTTGAAAGATTTTTATTTTCCGTACTACGTACTCTAAAAAAATGATTACCTGTACCAGCGGACTGAAACCCCCCCTTACCCCCCTTTCATACCTGAAACACCGCAGGTGTGCTATAGATCCCTCATCGATGCAACAGATTTGGTAAAGTTAGAGATAATATACGCAGCTCCCCTGATGGCTTACCTGAATAGATTTTAGGTGAGCCATCAGCAGCTCACCAGTGATTTGCTCATGGCAAGGCCTGTTTTTTGCACTGGGACGCCAGGGTTGGCGACCGCACTTGCTGCTCGCTGCAATCAGAGTAAATGGCAGTATCTCTCACTCAGCCAGATTCATGAGCCAGGACAGGAAATGGATAATTAGTGAATTGTAATGCCTTTTTAAAAATTGAAATGCCTTTTGAAAAATACTACACATGATTGGAGTTGGTAGTCATGGTTATGCATAATCTTGTGTGATAACAAGCAGGACTGGCCAGATTAGTTGCTCAGTATGTGGGGACTGTGTTGACAAAAGAGGGATATATTTATAAAGAAATATGCTTGAAATTCTGCATAATCACAAGCCACTCCAGCCAAATGTGACCTGAGAGTAAGACGCATGTAAGCAGGTATGATGCCACCATTACCATTACAAGTGCTTGTTTAAAGGAACTTTACTCAAAGCACTACCCTGTCTTAAAGGTGGATGAAGTGCCAAGCACGCGCTTTGTTGGTAATGTCTCCATTCCTAATGGTATAATCACACGGTGCGAACGCACCGTTCTGTCCACCTAATTTTCTTCGTTTAAAAAAGCAAAAATGCACAAAATGAAGGAAACACTTTAAATCTGAGTCAGAAGAGTGCTATTACCATTACGATTATACATTGATTTATTTTTTTATATCTTAGGTCAATAATCGTGAATCTGAAGCGTCATGGTCATTCAGTACTCAAATTAATTATTCAAGGTCATTACCACGGTATGATCTCTATAAGAATGGTAGAGATTATTTGATGGCAAAAGCTAAAGTAAGAATGAACAGCTTACTCTGAGCCTGTAGTGACCCAAAGAATGATTGCCTGGGCAACTTGAAGAAAATAACAGCCTTGGGGTATCTCAGTGTTGCATCCCATATGCACAAATACTTAATATGTAAATTCCGTCCCGTCGCATTAATGAAACAACTCTTTACAAGGAATTTATTTGTTCCCATTCATTGCTAAAATATAAGGACTATACAACATAGACACTTTAAATTTTACAAGGGGCATTATGTGTCCTGCGAAGTAACTGAATGAAAGTAAAAACCAGTGTTTCCGTTAATACCCCAAATTTGGGTATATTACTCTTTCAAAACCTCAAATACCCTCTGAGGAAATTCTAAAGGGTCACAGGTCTTGCTTATTTACATGTAAAATTGGTAAAAGTCTAGTGTTCTCCCCTGAATTTCCATTCTTGTGACCCCCTAAAAAGGCCCTAACGGAAACATTGACAAAGCAACGAGACGGAATTGCTGCCTTCCATCCCGTCGCATTAATGAACCAACTCTTTACAAGGAATTCATGTAAGTCCCGTTCATTCCTAAAGTGAAAGGACTGTACACAATTGGATGACTTGACACTTTAAACTTTACAAGGGGCATTATGTGTTCTGAGAAGGAACTAAATAAATGCAGCAACGCAACGGGGCGAAATTCTTGCTTTGACATTGATAGCAAAATGGAAAATACAGAAGGAATATTTTCTGTAGTGCAAGTTTTATACACTACTGCCTTACGTGAGTTCATGTTCTAACTTTGAAATCTGATAGAGGAAAAATACTTAAGAAAAAAAACTTTAAAGCCAGCCAATAAAAAATTTCCGTCCGGTCACGCTGAAATCATTTCTAGTCTATATCTTCAACTCTATCCCATGACGTTTTATAGTATGCACTAAAAAGCTATTGGTAATTGTATTATGTTTAATACTTATAAGCATGTATCCTTACCAAAATACATTTGGAATTAAAAATAAAATTACCACCATGTATTGACTATTTTTTGGATCTGACCCATATATTTATATATATATATAAATATATATATATATATATATATATATATATATATATATATATATATATATATATAAATATATATATATATATATATATATGTGTGTGTGTGTGTGTGTGTGTGTGTATATATATGTACTGCAGTGGACGTCAATATGTATAATGGCTTCTGTACGGGTTCAGCTAAGAATTCAATGTAAATCACCTCAACAGACGTTTCTATAAATCTAGAGTAAAGGACAATATCATGACCTGATTATGTATCGATCAAAAATCAAGTTTAAATCATCATCATCATGGTTATACTTATGCTGATACTGATGGTGAAATCGCCATCTGATCAACCAAACAGACACCCCAATGAGGATCCGCTTAAATCTCCCTTTCACTTTTGTACACAAATTTGAGGACTAGTTTTACTGCGTCGCAGCTACTCTTTACTGGGGGTGGGGGGGGGGGTGTGGACTTTAAGCTCAGTTGACTCGCTTGGTTAATTAGTGGAGGCTGGGAAAGTGGCGACATGGTTTATCTGTACCACGATTTATTTATCTGACAATACCATCAGTACCATATGTGTATGGTTGGTTGACTATTGAACGCTAAACTACGTAACAAGCTTACATGTACACCCAAGGCCAGCACACAGAACACTGTCTCACTCTTAATAAACAGACAGATGGTAGATGTGAAAAACAGAAGATCCAGATATACAAACATTCACCAAATCGACTTCTACTCATCTGGCAAAACCCGAAAAGTGTTAAAGATGAAACACCACAGCTTCTTATTCTCAGGATAATTACTCTATTGTTACAAAGCAATGCAACGGCTACCCAGCCTCAGAGTCTGTGCGGTCTGAAGATTCTCAGGCTGCACACAGGTTTTATACTAATAATACAGCACTACCTTGCTCCTTGATGAGCCGCCTGAATATGGACGCATACACAGCTTCTGACGAGCAAGGCCAACCCAATACCAGAATACTTAACTACCGAGGAGACTTACTCATCCTGAAACATAGCCAAATCATGACCCTGCTATTTCTTTGTTTTCTTACAATTTCTTGCAAAACCTCCAATATAATGACAGTAAATAAATCATATTACCTGTTTTTCCACTCCAAAAAGCCTTACTATCCACACAGCCAAAAACACTGGACACTGCATTTTTAAGATCTGACAAACTTATTCTTTACAAAAAAAGCGACTTTAAGCCTGCATATAACAACTGTAAGTTTCCAGAAAATATAATAATGGTAATAATTGGTCCTTCCGTGATTTCTTGCAGTCGGGATATTACTGTAATTGTGGCAACAGCTTCGGTAAATACGGATCGTTCACAAACTGTCGGGTGGGATGCAGAGGCGATCCGAGCCAGTACTGCGGGGGCTGGTGGCGCAATTCTATTTTCAACGTGAACGGTAAGACAGACAAAGCTTCCAGTGTAACTTATAACACAACGGAGACACACATTTATATGTAATTTAATGGCATTTTAAAGATGGTCACAGGGTGACAACCGAGAAACAAGTCGAGCTTACAATCCGGTCTTGTTTTGTTCTGTGTGTTGTTTTCCAAGTCATAGAAATTATCAAGTGGTACACCAAGAAACCACAAGCACACTTCAATGAAGAACCGACGCAATAGCCCAAGCACGACGTGTTATAGTATGCACTGTGACGGAAAAAAACTGTTACATTTTTATCGGGTACCTGGTTACCTGAAGGTACCCGGCTATTGATATATCAGAGGAGTGAATGAAAAACATTAACCACCACCGTTTTCATAAATCCAAGATACAGGCTTAGACCAGTCAAACTTTATCTCTTTGATGTGCATTTGCAACCGTGCAATACACGTTTCAGCAATCTTAGAGAGCAGTATTATAGCAAGATCGAATGCGCATGGTTTACGATAAAATATAAGCTATAACATGAAAATGTCTCCTCCTGACAAAAATACGAACAACTTCAAAAAATCAAGAGACCCGTTTTTCCAATTTCGCTTTAAGACATTTTGAGTTTACTCTCTCTCTCTCTCTTTCTCTCTCTCTCTCTCTCTCTCTCTCTCTCTCTCTCTCTCTCTCTCTCTCTCTCTCTATCAGATATAAATCATGTGTTCTGTCAGATAATGTTACTTGTGAAGCATTTTTGTTCAATATACACAATTTATATATCAGAACCGACAACCCGAATTTAAACTAATAGTGTCAAGAGAATATACTCGTAGTTGAATTCATCATACAAGTAGGCAATCAGCGAAACTCACTGCTATTACTTGTCGTATGTCGGTTAGATATATAAAATAAATATGTTTTATAATCGATTGTCTTAGACTGGAACAATTACTGTTTTCCGTTTCAGGTTCGCTTTCATTTTTTCCTGGCAGCCTGCCGAATAATTTTGGGGGTTATCAATCCTGCGCAGCCTTAGATTTTGAATTTGATTACCAGTTCAACGATTTCCCATGTGCGACACCATTCCCATATTTATGTCAGTTACGTAAGTGACATCTTTATATTTCACTCCGTGGGAGCGAATTAAATACATCAAAGACAAATAAAGTTTCAATTTAATACGTGTAGTCTCATACATGTTTGCTACCTATTTGTTTTGTGCCTCGTGCTATATGCATTTTGATTTCTTCATTCATACTGTTTGGAAGTATGTTTTTTTATGTGTTGTGGAAGTAATTATTATATTTTTCAGACAATGCCAAAAGTAAAATTTACCTAAAAACAGTGCTAAGCCGATCATATGCAAGCAATAAACCATATGACCAAACTAAGAACAAAAAAAAAAAAAAAAAGTAAAAAATAGATACAAGACGAAAAGAAAACAAAACAAAAAACGCATCAGCAAAGTGTTGTAAGATCTCATGAGCTGTTAAGAACCGCAATAAAGTATCTCACAAACACGGGTGCTGAACTAAATTCCTAAAACTCACCTTTCCGTCTGCCCCTTGAAATTAACATTCGGGACTTTTACACCTGCACTGTTGTTTGCAAAAGGCCATAAAATTCATTCACACATATACTAACCACATGGCCATAGACGCGTACTCATTTGTTTCATATTGACAACTTATATCACTCTCTCTTGCAGCCGCCTCCCCTTGCACAGGGTCTAACAAATATCTAGTCAATGGCGTGTGCTATTACAGAAGTGACATCAGCGCTACCTGGTACAAGGCCAGAGAGGACTGTTGGAGCAGGGGAGGAGACCTGCTACAAATTCGGAACGAGGCTCAATGGAATGATACAAAATCTATACTCCCAGCACTCAGCAATCAGATGAAATATTTTATAGCTTTGTCCAACTCTCAGTGGACTTGGGCAAGTGGTAGGTCTCGCGATCCTTGTGTTGTAAACTTATAAGTTATTTTGAACTGGGACATGGTGTTACCATCACGTAGTATGCTGTGCTTCAGTCTTGTCAGCTACTCTGCAGTTCACTTTCATGACGAAAAATAATAAATAAATAAAAAAGGGAAGGAAAAGAAAAAACGTGGGCAAGACGTCGGATGATCTTCTATTCTCTGTTCGCTTTTTCATTGTTTTTCACATTTAACATGCGCTGTGACAGCAAACTCCAAAAGAAAAAAAAGGACCCCCCCCAAAAAAGCTAGCCAATTGTCACTTTGTCGCTTGGCTGCTAGATTGTGTGGTGGAAAGTAAATAGTCTTATACTATTCTCGATGCTAGGACCTTATGCGGCGGTAAATTAAGGGAACCAAGCTGGCCCAGGCATTGACTGACCTGCAAAAAGCATATGATCACGTCGAGTTATTCTGTATCATAGTTGGGTCAGCTCAATAAGTGGTGTTGCTGTTGCTTTGTTTTTCTCTTCCTATTTTCTTTTTCTTTGTGGACATACGTGTAATAATTTCCTAATTATTTAATCAGAGGAAAATGCCACCAGACAAGGTCTATGTAGGCCCGTTATTTTCAGTGAACTCCACGGTTGTGTTGTACAACATCATTGTATGCATTTTAATGATTTAAAAGATCGTTGATTTCTGTTTTTCTTTTTTTCCTTTTTTACAATTGTATACAAGAGTAAAGACTGGAATTGTTGCAAAGTTGGTCTAATAAAAGTAAGAAATGCATGAAATTTAACCTATGCTATGGCAAAGGCCTAGGTGAATATTATGTACACTCTGTAAATGTACTAGGTAGCCTACAAATTGAGTGTTCTCATTCATCAATATGGACTCAACTATGCCGAATGTTCTTGTTTCTCACAAATTCAACCGTATTCACGAATTCTTGCTGATCTAAAATACATATGACCATGGTCTAACAAAAGTAAGGAGTTTGTGAAATTCTATGTGGGCTATGCCAAATTTACTAAGATATGCAACATTCTCTCCCATGAAATGAATTGTTTCAGGTGACCCTGTTCGTTGGACCCACTTCTCTACAACTCAACCAGATGGCAGAGATAAAAATTGTCTCACAATGGTGAGAACTGCAACATATAAATGGAATGATGAAAAGTGTGATGCCAAACGAAATTATCTTTGTCAAATAGGTAGGTCATGCCATATATCTGGGTTTTAAAATCATGAACAAAGATAACGAAGCATAATAACGACATGCAGTGTACCGTTTTGAGAGGCTTCAACTGTGAGTTCTTTGTTTCTTATAACTGGATTTTTTGACAGTATCTGCTACTTTATGATGATGTTATTGCATGTTAAAAAAGAAAGATTGGTGATTTATGACAGAGCTCATCTTCGACCTTAACATGTGTAAAATTACAACTGTTATACGAAGAAACTTTATGTAAAACACATTTTAAGTGGTTGGCCATTTGTGTAACAATGAGAGCTAGTGTATATTTGTTGCCCGTTTCGTATAATATCATATATTACACCCACTTGTTCATTGATGTAGCTGTTTGTTAAAAAACAAGCGTTGTTTCTGTGCTCGTTTCTAAGGCATAATAATTCTTTAAGTTGCACTTGATGTATTCTACATTCAGAAGTAATAGGTTCTACTTTATTTTGTTCTGTACTGCATGCCTTTCAATCGGTTTGTTTGTAATTAGTATGGCTTTGTACTTAATCTTAGCCACCGACTTTGCTTGTTTTTGACCACTTAGCACTGACCTTGCTTGTTCCATATACGCTTCATTACTTGTATGCTTCAGCAGCGTACCGTGTGTGCATTTTCTGTTAATTACGGCATATTATGCGTTATATTTGCGCTGTATGTGTAGCGTATATTCCTTGAGAGAGAAAGCATTACCCTGCTTGCACATCTCCTGGGTCACATGGTAGTGGCCACGTGGTACTTTAGACGGTAGTATCTTATTCCCGCAGATCTTTCAACCACAACGCAAAACCCCACAACAACAATGGCCGAAACGACGACAACGGCCGCACCAACAACAAGAGTCCCTTCCAAGACAACAGCAGCACCAGCTACATCAGCCCTTCCCACGACAACTGCCGCGCCAACTACAGGAGTCCCTCCCACAACAACAGCATCACCAACTACAAGAGTCCCTCCCACGACAACTGCCGCACCCACTACAGCCGCACCTAAAACCGCGGCACAAACCACCATGGCTCAAACTACTACAAGGCCCCCAACTACCACAGCTGTTCAGAAAGCTATAACGACACTCAAACCGACAAGTAAGGAAGTTACCACTGTGCAAACTGCAGCAATCACAGCAGGAGGTAGCCTAACAACTGGGATCACCAATGGTAGAGCCCCAGACTGGATGAGGACTGTCCTTACTACTCTGATTTCCACTTTTCAATCCATTCCAACTAACACTGCCTTTCCATCTTCCTCTGAAGGTACGGGACTTTCCCTCTCTTTACCCCTCCACAATACCCTGGAGTGTTAGAAAGGCGCGTGCCGTGTCTAATATATTGGTATGTAGTGCTAAAGACGAACTACTTACCACAAACTGCTCTGAATTATTATGAGCGTGCTTCATTTATGTTTCTTGTAAAAAGACCTTTCGTTGAAGTACGGGCATGCCTGAAGATACGTAGAACTAGTAGAATACAATAGAGCATGCCAAAAGCTTTCCCCGGATTGCTTTGCACCATAAAAAATGTAGTGCTGACAGAGTTAAAATATGGCTTTTTACTTTGAATAGCAAGCCGTAAAGTTCATTATGTATTGTTTCCAAAGGCTTTTTATGTTCATAGCAGAACATGTTTAGTAAAAAATACAATATACACATTTCAAACATAGTATAATATGCTTAATTCAATTTTGGGAGCCAATAATACATTATTCAGTAATTATAATTATGAGTGCACACAAGAAAATGAGGATCTCTATTAAAATCTACTGTGGACCAGTTACTCTTTGTGCCTCTGTCATTTCCTTATTGAATGCAAAGTTTTATATTATTCATTAATTAAAAAAAATAATCAAAATCAATAATGATAGGATCAGTGTTGCAGCATTGCAAGTAAAACTGTCCTTTAATACTTTCCTGGTCAGAATAAAATTAAGCCAGAAGTTTTTCTTGTGTGGTTTGCATCTAATAGTCACCAGGGAAAGCTATTGACCTGGGCCTTGCAATCGCGATTGCCTTTGTCTACGATTCTCAGCAAAACATTTTTATTAACATGAAACATAACTACGAAACAATTGAACAAAATAGGGTTAAATAATGCTAACAGCACAATAAAGAGGATGATCTGTTGAAAGTCATTTAAAGAAAGTGAAAACTTGTGGGGAAATGGCGCAAAATCAACCAAAAAGGTAGTAACAAAACCAAAATATTGATATTGAAGCACGAGGCTGGTTCAGATTCACAACATTACCGTATTACATAAATCACTTGTCCCTGATGAAGTGATTAAGAATTGCCGCTTATGTTTTTCATAGATGTGTGTACGCAAATGTCATATGAAATAAATTAAGAACTGGACTCTCACAGTGATGCACCTTACTTTTTATATGATGCACGTGTTACCATTAAATTTCTGTCATATTTTGATGTCACACAAAATTCTAGAATCAAATCTACTGTACATGTACTTGTTACAGGGCTACGATTTAATTTTTCCATTTGAGAAATATTTCCAGTTAAGTCCTCCTTTTTTCTTTCTTTTTTCTTTCTTTTTTTCTCTTTCTTTCTTTCTTTCTTTCTTTCTTTTTTTCTTTCTTTCTTTCTTTCTCTCTCTTTCATTCTTTCTTTCTTTTATGGTCAGCAAATTTGTCCAACATTTATTTGAAAAACCATTTAATGTAAAAACTATAAACTTGGCATGATTTTACCTCCGTGCATTAAGTCTGCATTTATTAATGAAACCAGCGGATAGTTTTAACAATTATGGCAATTAGGGTCATTTGAAAATGTAAACCTTTGACATCTTCAAAATTATTATACATACAGGTGTCAGTCTAACTTCAATTCATTGGTTTGTGATGTAAGCGTATCCAGAGAACCAGGAACAAAAGTTGTACATATTTGTGAAAAAACAAAAGTACAATGGGCCATGATTTGTCATCAGCAGTTAATGACATGCGTGTATATGTAGATAACCAGGATTTGTTGCTTACACTCTAATCAGACATAACGCTTTTGTGCTTCCACATGGTGACCAATTTGTCATCCGCCCATGCTGTAGTGTCACCGGTAATTCATAGATAAATCAAAAGAATTAGCTATGGTTCTAAACACATAACCAAACATAGTCATTTTGCCTACACTTGACCGTTTGTTTTGTTCCGAATTCTTCCTGTCTGTCTGGCATTTCCTTTTTACGAACATGTGCATTTTCATGCCAAGAATCTTATTTTTGCAACAATTTTTGCCTGTAATTTTATGTTTTCTGTCACTAATTTGGCGAAACGCAGATTTGCTTGGAAGCAAATATTTCTTTGTAGATTATTTTTTTGCCAATCAGATGAAAACATTCTGATCGATATTGTCTAATTAGTGTTTCCAATTACCTAGAATAAATGATGTAACACCAAAATATACCGTGAAATAAACTTCCAACACATAAGTCAATATTCCTTCTATATTGTTCATAAGTTTTCAACAATGAGAGTTTTGCCATCCTGTCCCCATAATTCATGTATACATAATGCTGCACTTTGGTAACACTTTTTGTGGTAATCCACACTGTTTACTATCGTACTATATAAGTCATTAATGTTAATCCGAATAGTTTGTTTAAAACTTCTATTCCTCTGTGTTTGATGGCACACAACTATACTCACGACAGGAAATTTCTAAACCTGGTTCCAATTTATATATATATATATATATATATATATATATATATATATATATATATATATATATATATATATATATATATATATATATATATATACATATATATAACTACTGATCGATAGATATGGTACATATTTTTGCATTTTAATCACAAAGCTATATATATATATATATATATATATATGTATATATATATATATATATATACATATATATATGTATATATATATGTGCCAATCGGATACATATAAACTTACTGGTTGTATTCAAAGAATGGATGATTCAGAAGCTGTTTTATTTAATGCAAGCAAAATTCATAGTTGGAAAATGAGTTAAATGCAGAAACTGTAATCCTCTTGATGAATTTTGATTCTATATATTTTTGTTTAATTTTATTTCTTTTACAATTTTACAAAATTTCAAAAATTTGTATGCTAGCACTGCCTGCTGTTTCTCAATATGGTCAGGTGTTCGTGAAACACAATCAAGAAATTAGGACAATGTAGGACATTTTATGCCTAACGTTTTCCTACCAATAGACATAATACTTTAATAATGCTGTCTGAATTTGTCTTACAATGATACCGTTTATGGACATCTTTAAGAACTAAAAGGTGGGAATACTCAAGCATACTTGAGAGTTTCCAGTTGTAGGTTTCAAGCCTGTCAACAGACATTCAAACCTCTTGCATTGGGTATTTCAAATTTATTTTGTTCATGCCCCTGTGTTACAAGTATTACGTCTTGAGCATTTGTGCAAAGCTAAGACAAATAGAAGTATCCTTGCGTCAGTTATTGCTGGTACTTCTGTGAGGCTCCACCACTGTCGGAAAAGCCACATATACAAGCACCATCAACATACCCATATAAATATATAAACTATTTCAGTGCCAATTGCTACAGGAGTCAAACTAAATGAACTTAAAACGAACTGCTCTGAATCATTCTAAACATGCTAGATTCATGTTCATTGTAAAAAGACCCTTCATTCAGGTAACAACATGCCTGTAGTCACATAGAATGTAATTGTTCAGGTTAACAGATTTCTTCGACGCTTTGGCCGAGGAAAGCTGTTGACTCGGTGCTAAATGTGGCACTTGAAGAGTTAGCTAACCCACATCTTCCCCGTGCAGGACCCAAGTCAACTACGCGCGTACCCACAACAACTGACACCGTGCAGAAAACAACAGCCGGCGATGGGCAGGCATCAACTACTGACACCGTGGAGACCACAAAGGCAGCTGCCGGGACACCCACGTCTAAAACAGCACAGGTGACCACCTCCAAAGGAAAAGCAACCACCGTAAAGGACGTTTCTTCTGATGGGCCTAGTGTGAGTCCAACAATGGACCAAGGCACAACAAAAGGTTCAAAAGCAGGGTCCACACTTCAGACAGGCACAGCAGACGGCTCCAGCATTCAGCCCTCGGGGACTGGCGTCACAGGCGGAGGCCTGCCGGTGACACCAGATACCGGTGCGGCCACACAAAATACTGGACTGACGACCTTTCATATCGGTAAATACCTTAATAATAATAATAATAATAATAATAATAATAATAATAATAATAATAATAATAATAATAATAATAATAATAATAATAATAATAATAATAATAATAATAATAATAATGATGATGATGATGATGATGATAATAATAAGGGAAATAATGAAATAGTGAAACATTCACGCAAAAGCATTTCACTTCAATTTTTAAAGCTCCGGCGTTCAAGTAGGTATACCAAGAGAAACATTTTTACCGTTGTGCAATCTTGTTAGTGTGGTACTCATGGGTTACGTGATTGTCTAAGGCATATAGATACACCCTATTCAAAAGTCTCTGCCATATTTGGAACACTACTGACCTCTGGTGACAGAAATCAGAATGAGGCTGTGGTGGATACCAATAGACCATGTCAGAAATTTCACCACCAGATGGCTCTGGGGTACTAGACACCCTAGCCTGACTGAGTGCCCACTAGCTAGGCATGGCAGAGTATGGGAGGTGGACAGTCTTTGAGTAGAAACAGGAACTAATCAAGAGAGGAGCACCAATTAAAGGCAAAAAGTGTGATTTAGTAGAAAGGTAAGTACTTGCTGATCAGTTTCATATATTATCTTACAGGAATTTATCCCAAGATTATAAGTTTAGTCACTTTACTCCAATGGGTTGAACCAGCAGTTTACATCACTGGTCATGTATTGCTGTGTGTGTGTATAAATACCTCTCTTGGCCACACACAATTCTGTGACAAGTCAAATTATGAGACTGTGATTAATAGTATAATTAATGTTCCATAAAGAGAGACTTTCATAGCCATACATACATTATTTTGAATGTGGAATAACCTGGTCGAAGTGCACATAGGCCACCAGTAGCCTGACCTGAGCCAAGCCTCTGGGGCCCAGCCAGTAGCTTGTATATTGGGTCACTCCAGGGGATAAGCAAGGTGTTAATGCTGCTGTTGTCTAGTTCCTCTGGGGAGTGTGCTTTATTGGTGTGCTGTGTATACAAGACACTTGTTGGTAATGTGTTTGTCCAGAATAACAATGAGGTAAAAACACTGCATACTCAAAGGCAAAGATGAAAAACTAAACAAGAAAAGGAAAAGTAACTTTATGTCCCCTCCAGTTTGAAAGTTTACCCTTTTCCTTACATTTGAACAGCTTGGCTGCCCTTCATTACCTCATACAGTTAAGTTGACAGGACACATATTTAGCCTTGCACTTTTTTTCAGACTTGACGCATATGACAGAAATAACAATTTTCATTCTGAACCTATACTCAGTCTGAAAAAAGAAACACCCCTTCCTCAATGGCCTGACCAAGGATTCAAAACCATAACTGAAAGCACACAAAACATACCGCCAATGCGCATGTCCCATCCCAAAGTTACTTTTCCTTTTCTTGTTCAGTTTTTCATCTTTGCCTTTGAGTATGCAGTGTTTTTACCTCATTGTTATTCTGGACAAACACATTACCAACAAGTGTCTTGTATACACGGCACACCCATACAGCACTCTCCCCAGAGGAACTAGACAACAACAGCATTAACACCTTGCTTATCCCCTGGAGTGACCCAATATACAAGCTACTGGCTGGGCCCCAGAGGCTTGGCTCAGGTCAGGCTACTGGTGGCTTATGTACACTTTGACCAGGTTATTCCACATTCAAAATAATGTATGTATGGCTATGAAAGTCTCTCTTTATGGAACATTAATTATACTTTTAATCACAGTCTCATAATTTGACTTGTCACAGAATTGTGTGTGGCCAAGAGAGGTATTTATACACACACACAGCAATATATGACCAGTGATGTAAACTGCTGGTTCAACCCATTGGAGTAAAGTGACTAAACTTGTAATCTTGGGATAAATTCCTGTAAGATAATATATGAAACTGATCAGCAAGTACTCACCTTCTTCTAAATCACACTTTTTGCCTTTAGTTCGTGCTCCTCTCTTGATTAGTTCCTGTTTCAACTCAAAGACTCTCCACCTCCCATACTCTGCCATGGTTAGCTAGTGGGCACTCTGTCAGGCTAGGGTGTATAGTACCCCAGAGCCATCTGGTGGTGAAACTCATTTCTGACATGGTCTATTGAAGTCCCCATTCACTTACATGTTAAATTTGCTTACTTTGCTAGCTCATGTCTGTTATTAAAAAAAACTTTGAATATAACCATTGTGTTAATCTGTTAGGAATACTGGAGGACTACACGATAGGAGGGGGGGGGGGATGTTCAGTGTTTTGACTTTTCCTAATTACTGCTGATATACAGATCACTGCAATTTTGATACCCAAACATTCTAGGAATTTCCTGCAGTATTTGTTTCATAAAATATGGATTATTCAGGATATCTAATTAGCTGTCACAGGTCTATTTATTCTAAAGCTCAGTTGACTTGTTAATGGAGCAAACTGACCAGCGCAGACATAATTTCTAATCAAGACTATACATATATATATGTACATATATATATACATACATATATATACATATATATATATGTATATATATGTATATGTATAAATATATATATATATAAATATATATATATATATATATATATATATATATATAATACAATGAACCGTTAGTATTAGACCATGTTTTTATATTTTATTTGATGTCCCAGTTAGTACAACTTACACAACCAAATTAAAGACTGGTTCAAAAATAGGAATTCAACAGATTTTGTTTTGTAATGAGATGATATAAAACATGTTGCCATGAAAACTTATTTCATATTAGTAGACTACATCACAGTAACTTTTGCAACAATGGATCACACACTGGACACCTATTTTTAACCGAACTGTTGTAGTCCTACAGTTTTCCTGACCGGATAACACAATGCGTGTATTCAAAGGTGTTTTTAGATGATAGATATGAGCTACAAAAGTAAGCAAACTTAACACACATATGAATGCGGACTTGATTTGGTTTCCACCCTAGCCTCATTCTGGTTTCGGCCACCAGAGGGTAGAAGTGTTCCAAATATGGCAGGGACTTTTAAATGTGGTGTATATGCCCTAGGACCGGTGCCGTATACGGACTCATACGCTGAAATGTGCGTTTTTTTGTTGGGTTAAAAATTTGTTCACATTTATGAAAGTGATCTGCAAGTACAAGTTTATAAACCCTTATGTGTTCAGATAGATTGCAAAGTACGCGTAGCCAAGCGTATATTACGTTGCTATGAATGAAATATATTTCAAATATCCCAACATTCTGATCCTTATCTTTTAGCCCCATAAATACAAATATATGTGTGTGTGTGTGTGTGTGTGTGTGTGTGTGTGTGTGTGTGGTCACCCTAGTACTGATTACATATATCTGTTACTCGGTTGATGAGAGACAAAAGAATGTTTGTGTTTACCTTTATTTATTAGGATTATACCAATTATGCTTGGTAATTGTGTGGTTCCCCTAATATTGCAGTTTAGGCAATGGTTCATCTAATGCTTATTTCATATATATGGTTATATATATATATATATATATATATATATATATATATATATATATATATATATATATATATATATATATATATAATTGTGCCTTTCAGTGCTCATTATCGTCAGTATAATCTTGCTCCTGGCCATCATACTTTTCGTGTTCTTATTCATCTACTACAAGAAAGCTAACAGGTAAGTTTTTGTTAGTAATTAACTTCGGAATATATGTTGACGCAAAGCGCAAGACCAAAAGCTGTCATGTGTGCTTAAGCGTTCATACCTTTTTGGTCACTCATTTGAAATTGTATATAAATGTTTGATATCATGATGCCTATGTACCCTCCATGCTTAGCAAGGACGTATTCTCTGTTTAAAATTATAATATGAAAATATGCTTTGTTAATTTGCTAAAGGAAGTCAGTACTTTTTAAAAGATTTTTTAGTTATCAAAAAAGGACGGCGTACATTTTTTTGTGCAGAGCCGATGATTAATTTAAATCATCATGTGTGTTGGAATATTCGTTATTACTAGAAAAATAGCATCTTCGTAATTAAGTTGATACATTTTATACAGATTTCTGTTATATATGTATATTTATATATATATATATATATATATATATATATATATATATATATATATATATATATATATATATATATATATATATATATAAATCAAAGATGACCCAGCTCCCCCCCAAAAAATATATAATATATATATATTATAGATTTTTTTTGGGGGGGGGAGCTGGGTCATCTTTGATTTCACAAGAAAAGAACAAAAAGCGGAGTGTTAATAAGAGCGAGTGAGCAGGTACCGACAGTGGAAATCGATATTATTATCGTCAATGTCAGTGATTGTTCAGTTTTGAAAAATAGTGTGTGTGCTTTTATTATTCAGCACATTTTTACTGTAGCTTCACGATATTTATCCGTCATAAAAAGAACAGCAGTGTTGCAATCTACTCTTAGAAAGGCCAGACTGTCACACATCAACTCTATATCGATTATGTTTCCATACATTATAAAAGTCAAAGCTATACGGTGTCCTACATCAGGTAATTGATGCTCATAATTCTGTTTCTATGGAGGTTCTGAAACCACGGAACCTGGGTAGCGTTACTTTGCACAATCTTGGCAGGCTGAAACTTTCTTTGCCACCCTCGAGACACGCCTTCTTTTCCCATTTGAGCTGGACGTAAATACTCGGCGTCATGAATAGTGAATTAGTCACCAGTTAAAGGGAATTTGAAAGTGACTTACGTTAGGACACCAAGTGAGACAAGTGCATTCCTATGAATATATTGACAATCCCTATGTGCGATTGGTATCAGTAAGCACACAGGAAATTAAAGGTCTGTCTCGCAGGAATAGGGTCAATGTAAACAGGTGTGAGCTCTGGTTCTGTCCAGGGATTTCCGGTGCCCTTGGGTACTATTTATTCTATGACGGTGGGGGTGCATTGGTTTTGGTTACGCGGATCGCATCTATTTGCATGGGGTACGCTGGGTCTCTTCCTCTGAAAATATGCGTTTTATTTTACTGATGCATGTTGCATGAAAAAGAAGTTCTGTAAACGAAAGCAAACAAATTGAGCATGATCTTGTAGTTATTGTATATACACATATTTCTCCTCAGGGCGTCCCATGTTTTTCTGCTGGTAAGAAGTAACATACTCGAGAAATCCTAATAAAAAACCAAGCTGTGCTGTTATTTACCATACATAAGCATACTTTTTTTTCATGGGCAATAAGAATACATCAGATGAATATTTACGGTCATCAATCTGGAATAAAATATACTAAATTATATTCTAATTAAAATTTTACCTGACGCTGTAACACCCTTAGGTGTTTTATGAACTTAAAACATTGAAAGAGATACTGGGTAAATGAGTACAGCAAATTAATTAGTATCATTATGAGTCAGAGAGAACAACAATTTTGAAAGCTTTTCATAACGAAAGGGATCTACAAAATAATCACATTATTGAAGGTAAGAGAAACTCGTTAGTTGTCTGACAAAGCCATAATCTTAGAAGGAAAAATTTCCAAATCAGCCACTGAAACACATAGTTCATCTTGATGTCTTTATACATTCACAGCAGTGGTCGCGTGTTACCAGAAAAATTCTATGATGCTAGACCCGATGCGCCAATACCTAATGCTGGGATTACGTCCGCGGAGAACGCTGACTTATACGAAACAAATGATGATACAGGTGATTATATAAGTCTACCGTGCTAATGTTGAGAGAGAGAGAGAAGGAGAGAGAGAGAGAGAGAGAGAGAGAGAGAGAGAGAGAGAGAGAGAGAGAGAGAGAGAGAGAGAGAGAGAGAGAGAGAGAGAGAGAGAGAGAGAGAGAGAGAGAGAGAGAGAGAGAGAGAGAGAGAGAGAGAGAGAGAGAGAGAGAGTCAAGCCGATGTCTAGGAAATACATTGCATGTACTTATATCGGGCCCGCATGTGGTATCTTGGAATTTCCCAGATTGCCACACGTTTTGCATTATTGATAAACTAAGGTCACATATGTTTGTTTGCAAGGAAAATCTCTGTGTACCAGGAAAGGTAACGCGCACCACACTCATTTAAAGCACATACACGAGAAAGCTAATGTTGTTGGTGTTATCCATGTATGGAGCGACATTCCAGTCACTGTGATTAAGGTTAAATCCAACCTGGCAAAGCGACATCATTTCTAGGTCAAATATCACAGAAATGTATATTCCTATATAGTAAACCAATATACTTAATTGACCACTAGGCCTTCCAAAATTTGCCTGTACTAATGATGGAACTCTACGTTCAAAGTTGTTGTATAAGCACTGGCTTTAATATTTTTTGTGAAATTTTGGATTTTTCTTGAATATTATTCAAGATAAATGGTCACATTTATGCTGTAATGTTCTCAATACATGTATCTACAAAAAATTCAGGGATTTTTCATAACTGCATCTGTCTCTACGTTCAAAGTTGTTGTATAAGCACTGGCTTTAATATTTTTTGTGAAATTTTGGATTTTTCTTGAATATTATTCAAGATAAATGGTCACATTTATGCTGTAATGTTCTCAATACATGTATCTACAAAAAAATTCAGGGATTTTTCATAACTGCATCTGTGTTTTTCTTCCACAATGTAGGTAACAAAATGCAAACATGTTGATTTTACTAAAATAGATAAACCTGGTGGACTCTTCTTAGAAAATCTGATTTGTTTTTGCTCTAAAGAGTTTTATAGTAAATCAGATTTTATTTGATCCAAATCAAATAATTAGTTTTAGAGAAATATCCTCATTAACTGCAAATTTTGCTGTAAATACCTATTGTCTGTAATCAAGATTCCAAGCTTAAAGGGAGAGCTCATCCTACTTTTCACCCGATAGCCAATGCCTGTTTATCATTTGCAATGTGGTATGATAGTGTAAACAATCCCTTATCAACCCCAGGAAGTGGACAACAGCTCAGCCAATTAAAACCTATGAGAAATGTGTCTCACAGAGAGATCAAAAGGGAAGTATGGTCACTGTAGTCTGACCTCCCAGCTTATGGGTCCACCTACTACCCCAAAAGTGGACCCCTTTTTGATCAGACTTCTCTTTATCTCTAACACGGTCCATTGATCACCACATGAGCATTCAAAGTACGTTCGTAGTTTCTCCAGATTATATTGAGACTAGAACGACCAAATTTGGAAAACTGTTAGAGAATATTATACCTACCAAAATGTGACAAAATCTCGATATGTTCAAAATTATCCAAAACGGGGTGGACATCCCATAAAATGACTCAAGCTGCAGACCGTAAATATGTTATGTCACTATGTATTGCTTGGTATGTATCATAAATGCAACAAAATGTCTATTTATTTATATGTCTGTTTGTTTGCTTATTGATTTATTTATTAGATTTTGTTTCGGACAAAATCCGGCACTAACTGCATGAGTTCTGTAGTCTGGTAGTCATCATAATATTATTTATTCTATTGTCTACATGAACAAGATTTTCTTTACACAATATAAAATGTATCCAGTGCAGCCACCCCTGGCATATTTGTCAGAAGCCTGCCAGAATGAACACAGTAATATATAGACAGTCTCTCTAAATGTATGGAATATATGTTGACGCCGATCAGTCCCCCGAGAAGCCGCTATGTGGGTGCAGAAAGGACAGTTATAATTTACGACGCAAGTACAAACGTTGCTGTATGTACTCCTGTTTCGATTTTCAGTGTTTTATCACAACAATGAAAAAGAAATATTTATCTGAAAGTAGGTGGTCGTTTGTCATCTTGCAGTACGTATTTTCTGCCACTTTCAGTTTCTCTTCACTGGCATGATACCCAATGCACTTAAACCCAGCAAACGTTCCTGCACTGTATCTATGCACTCACAGAAGGCCACAGCATGTGAATCAGCCTGTGCTGGATACAAGGTCCTTCAGTGCACCCTCACGAAAGAGTAAAAAGTGAAACGTAGACTGAAAAAAGATACCAGAACAATACTTTACACGTCTTTTTTTCCTATGCAGAAATAGGCCAAAATAAGTACAAGTTTGCCTGTGCCGGATTGGAGTTGAATTCAACACACTGCACTGTTTATGTACTTTAATCACAGACATTGTACTTTAAAGAAATCTATTTTCATAAGAACACACAACAGGTGTCATTTTTAGTCCCGAAGTTTACTATAGTAGTTGAATGTGAGTTGGGGTGATGATTGTGATAGAAACATATTTCAAAGTTTTGAGTATATATCATTCCATAGGTCGATCCTAGTTATTTAATAATATGAATTTCACAGACATTCAGATTCCAAATATACCTGAATTATTCATTGTTCACAAGAACTTGTCTTTTTAAGTGACTGCCTTATTTATGTGTTGCTGTGTACTACGTCATGTTGTGATTGGTAATTATAAATACATGTATATATATGTATATATATATATATTTATTTATTTATTTATTTATTTATTTATTTATTTATTTATGTATATAAAACTAAAAAAAAATTCATATGAGGTTCATTTATTATTAACAATGAAGTCAGGGAAATCTTTGTAAGAAAGTTGGAATTTCTTGAGGTATTATGAGAGTAAAATATTTTTCGCAGTGTGGCGCCCCGCCCAGTCCACCATAAGTATGTGGATAGCAATTTTGTGCTATCTGTGTGTAACTTATAACAATACAGTCACTCTCTGCTAAGAAAGTTCGATCCCGTCTTTTCTCTGCAGTTTGGTAGATATATTGCTAAGCAATGCCTGCTTAGGACGCAAGGATTGATTGTAAAGCTGGACAATTAAATGCTCTGACGTGGTTCGGCGTATTCGCTTGTACATATGGCAGGAGGATTTAAAACTAATCTTCCTGCCATATTTACAAGCGAATACGCCGAACCACGTCAGAATATTTAATTGTGTGTGTTAGTCACCGGCTGACTGGATGCCGGTATAGTGAAGACGTGGCGACAATATATTCAGAGTAAATGAAACCCCAATTGAACAAGTGCATTGCAGTTGTATAATGCGTTCGGATATATGTGTGTTATATGTTGTGTCGATTATGGCATTTACGCATACCTGCCTCCATTGAAGCATTCTTTTTTTAAGAAAGGAGACGTGGTGCAGTTGGAATGTGCATTTCCCATCGGTTGGGTGATTGGTGCCTAAGGTTGTCGATTTGACACCCGGCCGTTCCGTGCTCACAAAAGATGACAGTACACACACACACACACACACACACACACACACACACACACACACACACACACACACACACACACACACACACACACACACACACACACACACACACACACACACACACACACACACACACACACACACACACACACACACACACACACACACCTCTGTATGACAGACTTGTCTGGTGACCCATCTGTTTTTTTTTTAAATTGTAAGCGGTTTTTGTTCTTAAAAGCCAAGAACATGCTTTTTCCAAACAAAGAATGACAGCCCCGTTTATTTGAATGCCAGGAAGGGATTAGCACATTTACATAATTGTATGGTGTTTTCATGTGCAAGACATAAATATGAAGATTTTAACGTTCTTACTGTAACATTCCAGAAGGTCTGGTCACCAAGGATATGTACCCGACGGAAGCCAATGGGAGAATTCCATCGAAAAATATGAAAAGTACCTGGATGAGCAATGGCAACACGTTCGGAAATGGGACAGCTACCTTAACACATATAGAATTGACAGATGAATGAGCTTGAATTCCCAGCTGAGGAAAACCTGGAATTGTTATATATGGATATTTTGAAGATCATATATATATATATATATATATATATATATATATATATATATCAGGTATTTCATTGTTATGGTGCATATCTGGGAACCTTGCCCTTGCCAGCTTCGGTTTGTGTTATGAGATATAATGAATCAGAGATTGTGTTCTCATACACAACCTGAAAAAATGCACCATTAAAATAATACAAAGTTAGATTTTCCAGTCATTTTTTTCCGAATGACGATATAACCTCAATAAACAATGCGGTGCACACAGGTTACGTTCTCATTACGAAATTGTCTAGTTTTGACGACTTCCATAAATTAAACTACTATGGTAGCATTGTTCATAAAATTATTCATGTACTTACGTGGTAATAATTATGCTAAATAATAGATATCTAGGAATGATATAAAAGCAGTGTAAGCTATGTCAGAATTACGTATGCCTGACAAACCTAACTTTTGTAAGAGTCCTGCGTTTTTGCCTCCAGTATGGAAAATACGGAGCGTGACCTGCCGAGGAGGCACGAGAACCTCGAGATAATTTTTTACTAATTAGTCGGAACAAAAATGCACTTTTTACCCAGGAAACTCCGCACCTTAACACTGTGTTGTACAATACGTCATTGGCATGAATTTTGTGCAAGTTGACAAAAATTGCATATACAATACGTGGCAACATTTGCACCGTTTGCTGCAAAAATCTTTACATTTTGTATGAAAAGGTGCTAAACAAACAGGTATCATACAAATGTGGTAAACATCGGCGGCGGCAAAGCTATTATATGTTTAAAAAAATGTGCAAAAGTGTAAATACACAGGAATATTTATATGTACCAAGCCATAATCACAGTGTATATTTTTGTCTCGCCACGCCAAGAGTAAGACTTTGATTTCAAGTAAGTATGGCATTAGGTACCCGGGTATTATCTAAATTTCTTGTGGAAGTTTATTTTTATTACATAGAATAGAGTCTGTGTGTCATGCGTGTAGTGAAAAACAAAAATAAAATGACAAAAGACATGGGCAGAAATATTTTTGTTATTAAAATATTCCTCGATAAATTTGTTTGGAAATGAAAAGATGAGCTGTCAGCCTTCAATGTTATAGAGGCCGGTTGATGTGCCTGTTTCTTTGGCATGCGTGCTGCCCTGCAAGATATATGTCCTCCCGGCCTCTGAACGTTTGCATATATCTTACAAAAAATGAGTGGTCAGTTTACGTAATTCTAAGAGTAGTAGGCAGCTAATGCATATATACTTTGAGCATTTTTCAATAGCCGTATTTGTCATGATGACTTGATCATCTTGTAACGTTACATGACATGATGAAAGTAGATTTTGTATTTGTAGCAGTTACTGATATTTACTATTCCACAGAGATATCGCATTCATTCACCAGAAAGGACGTCAAAGCGTCCTTTTATATCACTCACATGTATATCAATTGCTTTATAAAATTAGATATATGTATATAGCATTGGTTAGCAAAATGGTTCACATGATGAATCAATTTAATTTTATAATTGTTAAATATGTACATAAGCCCCGTATAAGCACGGGTAACGAATGGTATGGTTACTCTGTGATAAATATTGCTGCTATGATTGTCTTTATAGTGATATGTTTGCTTTCATAATTGCAGTTGAATAGCTTTCAAAGCATCACTGTTAACATAAGAAATCTTTACAGAGGTCATGAGTAAAATACATAACGTTAAGTATTTACAGTTAATAATGGTTCGACGATGCGGCAAAAGATATGGATCGATAAGGTTTCAATAGATGTAAGTTATACTGTGCACTGCGGTATCGAAACTTTGAAAAAAAAATACATGTAGCATGATATTTACATCTGGAAGAAGGGAGATGTTGGCCAAAGAATGGGTTTAAACCACTGATGCGCATTATCATAAATTATTGTACTCAGCTTATTTTTTTTAATAATGAAACCAGATTAAATTCCAAATATTTCTTGTAATCGAGGGGAAGACTTTAAATGACAACTTATAAAATTAACTGTGGTTTTGAATAGTACATCTGGTGTCGTCTCACTGAAAATTTATCGCTCTCCTTTTGTCTCGTATAATTCTGATTAACAAATTAACAAGCATGCAAGAGAAAGATTCATTCTTGACGTTGCAATGGTAAACAAGCATACTGGCTACAGCTACAATGTACTAAACGTAGAGAATTTTGATACAAAGCTTTTCAACATCACCCCATGCTTTCAAGTAGCACCAGTTTATAATACCCTCATGCTCATTTTGTCTTGGGACGCATAGCACGTTTGTTTACGCGCCGTGCCTGATATTTCTTGACATTTCACAGTTGCACATACCCATGCTGGTTTATTTCGTACATGTGCTTCAGGTAAAATTAACTTTTGAACCGTTCTATTCCAACCAAAGATCTCAAGCTCCACGAAGTATGTTTGTCAGTATCTGACATTGCTGCATTATTTTTTGCTACTAAAATTTTGAACTATGTTTTTTAATGTTTAACTTCTATCTCATTTATTCTTTATGGCGCGAAATGCAAGAAAACAACACTGTTTATTGTGTTTTACGCACGTACATATATATGTGTTCAATCAAATAAACTAGGATACAGTTTCTGGAAATAAGATCTCTTCTCTGAGGCCTTATTTATTGTATGAGAAAAAATACATTATGACTTACGATGAAATGCGATTACACAGGCAATATGACAGATTTTTTTATGACATAGGATTATATAACAGATGTATTATTTTCAATGGATACTTTTGTTATCATAATGTTTATAGATTTGTTCATCATTGAAATAAAATAAATTTGTTTACACATATGAAATTTGAACTCATTTTTCTTGCTTTAATGTAAAAGTACCGTATCTATGTTGTTCATATATGCACACCATATATTCAGCTGAAATTGTGTTCCGCGTCAGAAAACCACAAATACCATCTTGATCTTTTGGAGAGAAATGACAAGTTGTGACAGACATTAAAAAAGTGAATATGAAGAACACCTGCTGATGTGATTTCAGTGTTGTCTAGGAGATTTCTTGACATACATACATGCATACATACATACATACATACATACATACATACATACATACATACATACATACATACATACATACATTCAAAACATATACAATTATATTTATTGTTACAATGTTTTCCCTGATTACGTTGTGAAAATTGCCTACAAAAATGCAAAACGACAACTGATCTTTTCTGCTTATAATGCTATACATTATATAAAATGTAACCAATGGAAGTAAAATTAAAGTATACCAGAGTGTTCTCAAGGTAAGATGATGAAAGTTGCTATGTTTGCCTTCCATCATCCCCAAAGACTTAACCCTCCCTTATTTGCTGGGAAATCTATGTTGTCCATGCTTTCTACTGTTCTTGCAGCTGTTCTCACACTATCCTGACTGTTCCTTGCTCCTGTGTCATGAGCTGGGCTTTCCTGGTCAATGGCATAAGGTATAAGAGGTATTAGAAATTTTAAGAAATGAAAAGGTTTGCAAAACTCAATATTAAAAAAAACCCTGGATTTTTAGGTTTTGCTGGCATAGAGCAGAATTGTTCAACACTGTCGATATAACACGAAGCCATGCTTATACATAGATGAATTTTATGCATTATAAATCCTGTTAGCTATTCCTTGTAGGGAGAAAAGAGAGGGAGAGGGAGAGATAGAGACAGAGAGCGAGAGAGAGCGAGAGAGAAAGAGAGAGAGAGAGAGAGAGAGAGAGAGAGAGAGACAGAGAGACAGAGAGAGAGCGAGCGAGCGAGAGAGAGAGCGAGCGAGAGAGAGAGCGAGCGAGCGAGAGAGAGAGCGAGCGAGAGAGAGAGCGAGCGAGAGAGAGAGAGAGAGAGAGAGCGAGCGAGCGAGCGAGCGAGAGAGAGAGAGAGAGAGAAAGAGAGAGAGAGAGAGAGAGAGAGAGAAAGAGAGAGAGAGAGAGAGAGAGAGAGAGAGAATTTAGTAGCTGATTATGAGGGATCGCATTCATTTTCGGGCATCTTATGTTAGCGACCATAATAAGAAGGGCTGCTCTTCTGTTTAGGTTTTTAATTCTTGCTGAGTCATAGAAGTGTACTGCAGTAGCATTAACTTGTAAAATTAGACTACTAAGACTACCACAGAAAACCCTTCGTGTATTAAAAACAAGGAATTTTCTGATTTTTTCAAAACAAAGCAATTGTAAAACATATATATTTGTGCATCTCGTTACTTTGATCATGAGGACAAACCCTTGTCCACTTCTTATACCAAGAGGCTCAGCAGAATCCACCTGATCCAAACTTTTATGACTAATTTTACATTCAATCATCAGCAAAGTTTTTCCCGGGGGGTAGGGAGGTGGGGTGGCAACTTATGATAATTTTGTTGATTGTGTAACATTTGGAAGAATTTGTGGTGTTTTTTTTTGGGGGGGGGGGAGGCTCTTCTATTTTAGTTTAAACATATTCATTTCAGCTGGATCGCCCTATAGTACAAAAAGACTAATACATAGGTTCTCCAGACAAGGAGAGACGCACAAAGTATATGTACAAAACACACAGGACATTACAAAGCTATGTTACCAATTCAGTTATGAGTTACTATGTAGCAGTACATATATATACTTCAAAAGCGTGAACTTACAATACATATTAGACACTAGAAATATAAATACACTAACTACAGCCAAGTTAATAATATGAATGACAAATAAAGTTTAGCACCTTAAGAAACAAAGCGTCTTGTGCTGACTATATACAATTGTACTGCGTCAAAAATATGTACATTCATGGCATCGGGCAAATCTGTGCTACCAAATAGCATTATTTCAACAAACCTTTCACTAGCAATATCTACAAGTACTTTGTGGTGCACATGAGCTCCCGGGGCTAGAATGGAAGTGATAGTGTCGAAAAGGTCCTTTCTAGATTGAGAATAAAATGGGCAAAAGAGAAGAAAATGTGTAACATCTTCGCAAGAATGAGTACAATGGCAAGTTGGATGGGATAGGATATTAACTTTATAAAGATCAAAGTTCAGCTTAGAGAAACCTAGGCGCAGTTGTGTATGACATATGTTGGGAGACCTATTTCCATGGGAATAGTAGGGAGGGACTGTATCTACCGCCAACAGAGTTTTTTTCAGTTTAGATTTGAAGATTTGCAGAGAAATAGAGTCTCTAATATCGGATGGAAGGTTATTCCCTTGCTTAATTGCGTCTGGGATAAACGAATTTTCCATACGTTGAGTCCTGCATTTGGGAAAGCAAATATTACCAGGCTGACGCAATACTCGGCCAGGATAGATAGGGGGTAGAAGGTCAGAAAGATAGGAAGGAGTTAGCTTGTGATGCATTTTGTAGAAGAGAACGAGTTTGAAATATTTTCGTCTATTAGCAAAGTTGGCCACCCAAGCTCCTGTAGAAGATTAACACGTTATATATGTCTTAGTGCTCCGGTACAAATTTTAGCGGCCTCAAATTGTATCGACTCAAGAAGGTCTGAGAGACCTTGACCACAATTGTCAAAAAGGACACAGCCGTATTCGAGAATGGGGCGAACTAAGGATAGATAAAGCCTGATTAAAGTTTTACGTGAAAGTCTGTGTTTGAATCTACGGAGAAGTGCAATCCTCTGGCTGGCTTTGTTTGTAATACGAGTGATGTGGGCACGCCAGGATAGATTACTGCTTAAGGTAATGCCAAGATGAGTATGGATATCTCCTTCAGGTATTGTTGATTCACCAAGGACAAGCGGTGGGTAATGAGGTTTTGGCCGTTTAGCAGAGAACACAACAGATAAAGATTTAAGAGCGTTAAAGATTACTCGCCACAGCTTTCCCCAGTTCCATATTGAAAAAAGATTTGTGTTTAGGTGTTGCGACGACTCAGCTGGGGTGTTTACAAGTTCAAGTAGACAGGTGTCATCGGCGAAGGGTCTGGCATCACATGTAAGATTATCTACAAGGTCATTAACATATACCAGCAATAACAAAGGGCCCAGAATGGATCCTTGGGGTACTCCGGCTTCGACAGGCAACCAAGAAGATGTCTGTCCATGAATAACCACACGCTGAAAACGGTTAGATAGATAACTTTCCACCCACGATGTAAGATTGTCCGAGATGCCCAGTTGTTTGAGCTTAAAAAGGAGACCAGGGTGCCATACCTTATCGAATGCTTTCGATGCGTCCAAGAATATCATTCTAGTTTCTTTGGAAAGTTTCAGGCCATTGTAGATGTTGTGAAGAATATAAACAAGTTGATTTATGGTACAGTCGTCAGCTTTGAAGCCGGAATTCTTGGGAGTAAGGAGATCACGATATGTCAGATATTCGTAGAGAGCGTTAAAGACTAGTCATTCAAACACTTTGGAAACATTACAAAGTAAAGAGATAGGGCAATAGTTACTTTTTATTTGCTTGTTTGACTTTTTAAAAACCGGACAAACATTGGATCTTTTCCAAGAATTAGGAAAGTAAGATTGGTTGAGCGATTGTGTGAAAATTTTAGTCAGTGATTTACTGATAGACAGAGCTGAATTCTTGAGTAGGATATTACCAATGTTATCAGGACCATTAGCGGAAGACAGTCGGAGAGAAGATAACACCTTCTTCACGTCATCCTCGTTGACAGAAATATTATGTAGGCGTGCATCAGTTCTGAATAAAAAGTTAGGCAGGGGAGGAGCATCCAGGTCAGGTAGAATTTTGCATTGGCTTGCAAAGTAAGTGTTAAAGATATTGCATTTCTCAGTAATGCAAGATATAACATTGTTGTTGTCTATGAGAGGGGGTATGTCCGGGTGAATTTTGTTGCCTAGGACAGACTTGGACAGTTTCCACCATTGCTTAGGGTTGAGGTCTATATCGTCTAATTTATGGTTTAATTTCAGGAAATAGGAACGCATGGACTGACGAATTTTGTTAAAAACCATGTTGCGAGACTTTTTGTAGAAACGATAGAACTTCTCAATCTTCAAGTGCACGGTAAAGTTGTAAGGACGGGGTGTATTAGAGGGACGCTTGAAGCGTTTCCATGCTCGATTACGTTGTCGAATACGTTTCGTTAGTTCTGTGGATATCCAAGGTTTGTCTTGAGGGCGGATAGTAACCTCTCTGCAGGGAATAAAATCTTTAGCAGTGGATAGGAAAAGATCAGACCAATACGAGACAATATCATCGAGGGAATCATAAACTTTGTAGGCCGTATCCCATGGAGCTGAAGAGAAAGCAATGTTCAAATCTTGAA
Organism: Hermodice carunculata; assembly: GCA_964020975.1. Taxonomy (NCBI): domain Eukaryota; kingdom Metazoa; phylum Annelida; class Polychaeta; order Eunicida; family Amphinomidae; genus Hermodice; species Hermodice carunculata. Next base: position 2,160,201 of record CAXHWN010001621.1, on the reverse strand, counting down.
AGTTTGCTTTGTTAAAGTCCCATATAGGCCTACTAAAAGATTTATCTTTGAAGTGAGTGAGAGAAAGGGAACAAAAGATCACAAAATGGTCGGAGTTTGAAATTGGGGTTAACACACCACTATCCAGGACGAGTCCCGGAGAGTCCGTGATGATTAAATCTAACAGGTTGCTGGTATATTCATTTATCCTGGTGGGTTCTTCAATAAGCTGGAACAGGTTGAGGCTAGCTACAAGATTGACAAGTGCTGTGCCCAGTTCGCTGTCAGGATGAGCCGAGTTCCAGTTAGCACACCTATCATTAAAGTCGCCAGTAATGATCAACGTGTGGGGGTTGCTTTCAAGTGCTGTGTGGATAGAAGTAGAAAGAGATTCAAGGAAAGCGTCTCGGATTTCAGCAGGTTGGCCAGGTGGACGATAGTAGTTACCGACAAAAAGTGCCCCAAGAGGTGTAGAAATGTCTACCCAGATGCATTCGCAGTATTGGCCTTCTAAGTCAGCACGCCTAGTGCAAGGTAATGATGAGTGAACATAAGTTAAGACCCCCCCCCCCTCCTCTGCCTGCCTGGCGATCCCACCTGAAAGGTGGTTGAAAGTTATCAATGGCTTAAAGCTGATCAGGGTAGTCGGGATTTAGCCAAGTTTCAGAAATGGTTATAACTTTAAAATTTTCAGACTGGGCCAACATTTGGATCTCTTCCAATTTTCCGGCACTCTTTATACTACGGACATTAGAATGACATACCTTCAATACATTATTTAAGGAGGGGTTGATGAGGCTGGGGTTGGGGTGTACATCCGATGCTGACATAATAGATTTGCATAGGAATGTAATAATATGACGGGCACAGAGGAATCCATTAAGTAGCAAGGTTATGACTGATAAAAATAAGAGGCTGAATGAAATTGTTATTTCGTATTCAACCGATACACCTATAGAATGTAGGTAAGTATCGCGGGTGCTACGTCTACTTAAATATAAACCAATCACTAATCGGTGTTGCTCAATACTGATACCTATCAAGACAGGAATGAATTAAAAGTTGTCTTACCACAGATGAGAATGATTCTTGGGGAAATAAATTTGCTAACGAGAGACAGAGGACCTGAAAATTGATGCCAAGACTTTGTAGCCCATATTCAGCAAAGGTATTGAACGCGTAACATTGTGATACAAGTAAAATAGCAACATACAAAACAATAAAATGGAAGCAGGTGAGAAATGCAAAGGGAACTGCGCGCCAGTTCATGTGAAATGATGTAAACGACCATAATTCTGGAGCATGTCAAGTACACTAAAGGACTTAAGTGCCATGAATACCACAAGGAAAAAAATTATGTGTCAGTGACAAATGTTGCAGGAGTAACATAGGTTGATACTATTCATACAGTATAAATTCACAACTAGTATACATATGTGAAACGATGACCGGCATCATTTAAGTACAAAAAGCATTTCCAAGGCGACATAAACTTGAAACATCCCCTGCATAGTTAATGTACATGAAGATACACGAGGTTATCAAGAGGAAACCAAAATTCCAAAATGTTATCATGAGTACATGTATTTGCATATGCGCTGAAAAACTGAATTTCAAATTTCAATAATGGGAATATCGTCAAATAGGATTTATACATGAATAGATTTGGTACATAACTCGAGCATTCGATGCATGTCAGGTGAAAAATGACAGAACGCTACCGTTTACACTAAAAGTCAACAATTTACCATTTAAAGCAAGAGAGGCTTTGACACTACTGCAGAGAGTTATATGATATATCTCAAGCAATGCATTTCTAATTTGATAATTGACTTCGTCACAAGTAAAATGGATATTCTGAACACTGTCCACCTGGATGTTTATGCGTCGAGTCAACCGGCGTCATTTGGCAAGTGTCATATCATAATTTGAAGATGTAGGCTATTTTTAAATCAAACGGATGGCAATGCGCCTAGAATAAATCCTTGTGAAACTCTCCTCTTTCTTTGTGACGGAAGCATGTCGTTGACCGCTTCCATGACGAGTTCACCCACATGTCAAGCACATCGCTTATTGATACAAATAGTTCAGCTGACTGTCAAGGAACATTTTTCAGATCTTCCCTAGAGACCGGTTCTTCAAATATCTAAGTGCCAAATATTGAATAGACTTGTGGTAATTTTTAGGTATTGGTGTTTTGTCTATGGATGATGCACCTAGGGAAGTAATCACTTATACAAGATTTCAAAACCTATTAATACGGTATATTTTCTGCATATGAGTTTTGTCCAAACGAGATATCAAATAAAGTACCTGCTTAAAGGTCCCTTTTGGCCACTTTGCAGTGTAAAATCTTAATTTCTCTTAGAAACATTTAGCCAAGCTTCTGATGGCTATCCTTATTATGTCAACTTGGTTTTCCTTTTTAACAGTCAAAAGTCAGCTTTGCATAGTCAATTATGATAGTTTGCATATTTTAGCGGGCACATTTGAAACCTCAGGGCAATTATGTTATTACATAAAGGGATAGCATCGTGCTCATTTCCCTGCACCTTTCCATTTCGCAAGGCAGCCTTGTTTTAAATTTGTTGTTTTTGTATGAAAAAATGGTCTACATTTGTATTGGAATGAAACTGTTTGCAACCGAAGTCGTCCTTGAAATATTTGCTAATATGCACATAGTTAACATTGTATGAACTGTATTGGCTTCTGTAACGGCAAAAAGATTACTTGACAAGAAGTGCTGCGATCCGTCTCACTCGGGTCACATTCTCAGTCGATACGTCCACCGTTGTGCTCCATTGTCCAAAAAAACCCCCTTGCTTGTCGAGTTTGTATGTGAATTCCTTCATTTTTTTTGGGGGGGGAGGACTTAAATTTGTTTCAAATTGATTTTCAGTTTTAGCCTGTTACTTTCAATAGTTTATTTTTCATTATATTCCACCAAATAAAGTTCCAAAAACACACTTGACTGGACTTGCAAACGATTTCCAAGAAAGCCTATTGGCGATGGGTATCAAGATAAACATATAAACAATCGCGTTCAGCCATATATATATATATATATATATATATATATATATATATATATATATATATATATATATATATATATATATATATATATATGTGTGTGTGTGTGTGTGTGTGTGTGTGTGTGTGTTAAGTGCCTTTCTGACCCAGTTCGCTGAGCAAGAGACCATGCAGCATATTGATATTAGCAGGAATCAACAACCTCTTAATAAGCTGAGCTTTTAAGTCTTTGAATGGCAACTGTGACAAAATCGAGCTACTTTGGGCGAACTGCTCTGAATTATAGTAAAAGGTGTTAGATAGATATTCCTTGTGACAACACCTTTTATTCATGTGCCAACAAGCCTTTAATTCCAGGGAATATAATGGCCTGGATCAACAGCATTCCTCCCCGCCGTCGTTGCGCCCAAAAGCGCACCGAAGGAAGCTGTTGACTCAGCCCAAAAGGTGGCACTGAAAGAATTAATCCAAGCAGTTTTTTGCATGGTTTCACCAAGCGCGAAAGTGGAGCAGTTGTATATGAAAAGTCTGCTGAATCCAGTGACAGGCCTATGGGCAGGTTTTCAGCGTCGCAAGCCCCCAACAACTCAAGTTGGAATTTGCATAGAAAGGGAAAGAACAGTGGTCACCAGGGAGAGAGAATATTCAATGCAGTATAAGCATTTCACATTGGTTGATACGCCATTTCTTCTCTTCAAAATACATAATTGAGCCTCCTCCACCATAAATGCATTATTCGGCTATTTCTTTTTCTTTCTTTCTTTTTTTTTTTTGAGAGGAGTGTGGGGTACTTTTATACTTCAGCACATGCATGTGTAGTCTAATTAACTGTGGGTAATTCAACCGTCCGGTGGCAGCACCATATTTGAATATTGAGTCAAACCGTTATTGCACATGATTTGACTGGTTTGACCGGCAAGTAGCTCTCTACCAAAAATATTGATATGCTATAAAAGCTGGAGCAGGGCAATGACAGAGGGATAATTTGTCGTCTTTGTCATGTTTGACACGAATATTATGCTGTTTCCAATCATTTGACAGATCAGAATCGTCGACACGGTTCTATCAAACAAGATTATTTGGGGGACTCAAGTGAAGTCAATTTAATCTTTTTTGCTTCACATTTGTCTGGAACTCGTTTGTCTCTTGGTGTAATAAAATACGTTTTAAGTGTTAATGCGCATTTCTCTCACAGAATAGTCAACATTAGAGGAGCATTCCACGGGACAGTAAGACATAGGGAGTTTGTAACACACATTGACATATATTTACAAAGTATTAGAGTGGACTATGGCCATTATCATGCGGCTGTCCAGTTGTCAAGGATATTCAACGCGAACAAAGCTATGCTTTTACGCATGATGTCTTCAGGCATACATAGTAAAGACAAGAGCTAAACTATAATGGATGTGTCTGTGTGGGCGTGCTGGGTTTTCTGTGTTTTTTTTTTTTTTTGTTCTTGCATTGAAGAAGAGTATTTTCATCAGTTACCTTGAGTAAATAATACTGTGGTTTTAGCTTTTAAATTATCTTTATGACTTACACAGACAGTGATTAAGCTGTCAAAGAGACAGAAGACAGAGTAAGGTACTGGGGTGCCGTGTATTCCTATCTGTGATCAGTGACGTATTGTGCTGCATTTCACAAACCGCACAGCTCAGCTTATAGAGAATTGGTACATCGTGTATATTTTCCCATCGAAAAAAAGGCATGTTGATCGGGATGAAACCAGGAGTGCTTTTATAGACAGATTTATACTTGATAAAACTTAAATTCAACATTGAATTCCTGCACACCTAACACATTTTTGGCAGAACTTGCTGGATACAGGTAATTATAGTCCCCAACTATTAAAAGAATTTTGAATGAAAAGTAGACTTAAAACTTTCGGGTAGAAAAATGCTGACCTAAATGGTTTCTAACTAAAACAATTAAGGGGAAAAAGTAAAATAGAAATGTGCTGCTTGTATGTTAACTTGTACTTAAATTTTAATCGATGTTCAAGAGGTCTAATGTTGAAACTTTACAAGAGAATATATGGCTTCAAACAAAGATGACGAACCAGAGAAAGCCACGACTATTTAAAATGCTTGTGTCGCATTTAAATTTGCCATCGGGAGATGCTATGGCAGTCAGAAAAGAGTGTGCAGACTTATCACATCTTTTTTGTTTGTTTGTGTGAATGGGTGCAATGCTAGACAATTGTTTCCTAACGCCGTGTAAGTATATCAAAGCCCAGGAAACAATGTATGTAATATTATACAAATGTAAACAGAAGATTGGGTGAATAAAAATATGATTAAGGTTATGTATTAGAGAGGAATTTTTGCCAAACATGTCCCCCAATGACAGGAACTATTCCTCTTTATACTGTTGCTTACCTATCAGACTATTGGATAGAAAAGGGCAAAAAAGTAGATTTCCTATTTAAAAGGAGCTTTTGGTTGATAGATATCGTTATTTTCCTCGACAATCAGTCTAAAAATATGCCAATACATTGAAAACATGAAACATGCTAGAAGGAAGATAAAGACTGGACAGAACGCGACCTTTGACGTTTGGTCTGAATCTGGAGATCTACGGATCAGTAAAACCCGAAGAGAGTAAAAGCCACGATTAGAACATCAATGGGTAATCCTTGAAACTGTTAAATGTATGTCCTCTCTTTCTTTTCAACATAATCTGTGAATAATAACAGATTAAAGACTCTAGTGGTAACATGGTTACATTCAAATGGTGGCTTCCTTCTCCTAGATGTCTGCGGCCGGGTTGCTTTATCGTCAAGTCATAGGATTATATTTCTAGTCATCAAGTCCACAGCAATGCGGTACATATAACAAATATCATACAAAGCCAGTTGGGACTAATTTATTATCATATACATAACGTTCTTTACTTTCATGTATGGTTCGATGTAGAGAATATGTCAATAGCTGTTATCATGATTCAAATAATGATAGGTTTCATCTAAAACTATAATAAAAATCATGATTGATATCATCATCCTCACAATAGCTTTAATTACAGTTCATGTGTAGATAGAATATGAAGTAAAGTGCCGATGGAGCCACCAGGGTGCAAAACCTAGCCACTCCTATTAGTCAGTGGTTGTAAACAGGAAGTGGTGTGCCATGCAAAAAGTTCCATGTTGGTGACATAATATTTTAGTTTGACACGCAAACGCAGATTCACATTTTCCACATTGCCATTCATGAACTCAAATCCACAATACAAATTTGAGAAATAAATAAATTGCTCCAAAGAAAACCTTCGACATATATTTTCAAGAGCAAAGAATACTACATCAGCATATGTTGGTTACATTGATGCAGCTCATGAGTGTTCAAGGGAACCTGAATAATAATACATCTTCATTTCATGCCATAGGCAAAATTTATCTATCAACATATACAGAAATGCTACATTGATGTTATGCTGGTCCATTTAAACATTACACAGGCCCGCATCCACTTTCAACAATTAGATCCTATTATCGTTGACTCCTAAGATTATGTGCAAGCAAAGTCCAAATAATTCGTACTGATATATGCAACATACTTCATTCGTAGAATACAAACACTTGTTCACATAACCCCACGTGGCTTCAAAGCTATTTGCCCTTCAACTGGCACAGGCACAAGTTACTTGCTGGTCTCTTTCAGAATCATTTGGCAAGAACTTTTTCTCTTATTTTATTTTGGTTAGGACTATTATCTATGAGCATTATTTCACATTACTATCGTACCAAACGTTTATGTTCAGAATAAACAGGTCCCGCTGAAAACCATGCTGTGCCTTTCTTTTGAGTAATACAGTCAATTAAAGAATACAAAGAGAAAAAGTGGTTTATTTCCATAGCAAGCTGCATTATATTCATGAAATATGGTAACTTTAGTAAGGTTTTTCTTTTTTTTTTAAAGCTTAGGGAGCAGACTTGAATACGTCCATGGAGAAAGCAAACCCAAAAACGTTTTTATTGTAGTCCATACCTCCACCTTATATCAACTTTGATTTAATTCGTACGGCAAGATGAAGTCTTCATTTCAAAATCTGCATGATTGTACAACTTATATCTATTATCTTGAAAGAATCGACCTCTGCATGCATAGTTTCACCTGGGTCTCTATAGCATGAAAATACTCTATTATGTACATAAATAAAATAAATGCCTTCTTGAAGCTTTTATGCAACATCAGAATCGCATTAGTTCTTATAACTTGACACATCCATACAAGTAGAGAACTACGCGGTGACTAATGTTACTATGTTTTTGAAAAAAATTAGAAAACTCACAAAACTGTTTTGTAGCCGGCTACCCAGTTTCTGGTTGCTAAATCTAGGACACCCAAGATACCCTGTGAAATGGGTCATAAAAATGAAAAAGTACACTTCTATCTGAAGCTCTTAGAAAGGTATTTATAAACAAATATCACAGACATATTGGAAAATATATAACATATATATTTGAAGATATATACACTGCGGGCAGTGAAGATATAAATATTATAGTTCTATTCACATCTGGTTCTTTATATCAGTTTGAGCTGATGCAAAACACCATTGGTTATAATTCATGTGATAAAATAAAGATAAGCTGTTAATGTGCCACCATTAAAGGCGATTATTTTACATCTGGTTAATGCTACTCGTGAGCACGTATTCGATTCAAAGTGCTTCTTAAGCTACAGCGATAATTTGCCCAGCTCCTTAAACTGGAATGCTTCTTACATGTAGCAGTCCGTGATTCTGTGCATTTTATGGTTTGGCTGGTCTTGTCAAACAATGCAAGCCAATAGGACATTCCAGATACACTTTCCGCAAGGCGGCAGCACCGGCCTGCCCTGTCACATGACATTTTCAAGAAATGACTAAAGCAGATTTTTTTATCCTTTAACTGAAACAGGTATCTACAAAGTTGAAATAACTTACTGTATTACGCACAGGCGACATGCTACATTCGTTATCATAATAAAATGTTTACTGCCTGGCTTGCACATACATACTAAATGCATCTGCATTTTTAACACATTATTACACAGTTAAATACATCAACTGGCTCAGATCTGGTGATAAAGAAAGGCTGACTTAAGCACCAACTTTATTATTGAAGTCTTTTCCCATACATAGCACATGTGCACACAACTTGATTGAAATTGGAAGCACGGACGTAAGTAAAATCACACCCGATCCAAGTACAAGGGAGACAACAAAACCCTACAGACGTAGAGGTACATTTCATAATGATTCCGCAATGGTGAGCTGGTTTTGTACGAGACGTGTTATTTCACACCATTTTCTACATCTTTTAATTTTTAGATTTCAGGGATATTTATAGATGCAAGATATGAAGATATGTTTTTCCAGTCCTTCAATACACCGTTATGTTGGCAATGGCACTAACTACTTACTTGGGTAATTATTTTGTGCTAACACCAAACATAACTAAAATATAACGTGATTCTACAGCATAATTGAGAAATGAAACAGAGCCTAGATTTGTTTGTGATTTTCATCTTGCATCAAATGTTATAGTGGATACAAATTGACATTCCGAATTGACAATGGATCTTGTCACCCACCATAGCTCAGCTGGCATAACATTACATGCCAAAGTATACCAATTTCTAATGTGAAATCTTCGGACACCGCCAGACCTTTTTATTATCTCCAATTGTGAGGTGCCTTGTCGCCTTTCGTATTCACAGTATGACACATATTTAGCACCATTTCGCAGATTATCTATCTATATACAAGCAGTTAAACTGAGACCTCCACAATTAAAGACATATCTATCGACAAAACAGATCAGCTTCTACTGTACACTCATTTTTATCTCCAGGGATGACAATACTAAAGGAGGGTCTGAAAAGACTACTACATCAAATAGATCATCAAAGTGTGTGAACCAACGACGTCTACACGAATGGCTCACTGCTCACGTAATAGTTTTGCTGTGTAACTGAACATATTACGAATAAGCAAAACTGCAGACATTTGTATAATCGCAGAAGCAACGACCAAATTCAACAAATATTAAAGCATTATATTCAATTTTATTAACTTGTGGGCCCAACACAACTTTCCAGTTTGAGGTTTATTTTCGAGAACAAAATCACGATGCCGGTCTAAAATTAACATAGCTCTGCCTACATTAATACCTATGTGGCAATCGATTTCACCAACACTAACATTAATGGGCCTGACACTAATATCGGTGCTGTTAAGGCTAGGGCAAACATAAATCTTTTAATGAAACTTAAAGTACAATAAAAACACTTAATATTACACATTTTATGGGCGGATTAAGCCTTCTCCATCCTCAAGTTACACCCTGGCCAGGCGACTGGTGCCTCTTATACTGCCATTGCCTGCCCGTGCGTTCTTTTGCGGAATTCTGCCGTTGGATTCAGTGGTGAATGCTTTCTTGTCCCTGCTGACCAGACCCTCTGAAATCATAACATCATTATCTATATAGACAATCACACTATGCTGCGGTACACGCTGCCGTATGTACTAATTTGCCTTCCCTTAATCAAAATTGGTGCTTAAATTAATGCACTCTCAGCGCGTCAGATTCCACGCTTGTAAAAACTGCATGCCTCAGTTCATACATAGTATGTAGTAACAGGCAATATGGGCCAATTAAACCCATACATACAGACGAAGTCCCTTTAAAACGCCGAAGAGAAACTGTTTTTACATTAAATACTTAATATTCTGTGTGACCTTCGCATAGCTAATACAGAGTTAAACGTATGAGGCATATGATGACCAGAATCTGCGTAGGCGCCTTGATTGTCCACCAGACTTGCAAAGCGAGCAACTCCAAGACCCCTTTCTGAAAAATGAAACTCCTTATCAAATTAGTTAGCAGAGAAGTCTCGAATAAGTTATCTGCAAGCTAGTTGACATTTCAAATATTCGAATTAAGACGCGTGCCACCTTTAAACATGCAGCTGTAACCACCATGCAATAAAACATCCCATGATGCAACATGAAGAGTAAACTAATGCTTAGTATGCTTTTTTCATATCTGTAGGGAAAAAAATGAATGCAATGAGAAATTTCCTTCACAAAACAGGACACTAGCCAAAAAGAGTGAATAACGTGCGTGAATCCTTAAATGGTCTGTGCAGGCTGGGATGTTGAACACACACCAAAACATGATGTTCTGCAGATTGAAATATCGGGGGGCCCCCTTGCATCCTTACGCCAACTGTCTGTCCCCACCTCCCAAGCAGCAAAAGCAATTTCTTAAATTTGTTTAATGATAATATGTAATCAGTCAAAAGTGCCCATGGTTGCGTTTGTAGATTGCAAAAGCAGCGAGTGAAAGGCAATCACAACACATGCAGAAGAGGAAACGTGAGTCTGAAAATGACCTACTTTCATATGAACATGTCTCTCTCGTTACCAAATTCTGGATAATCTGAAACTTAGAAAATTTGAGAAATACCCGCCATTAAATATATAATTGTATAAGTATGCATCATCTATTCCACTTTGTATCAAAATGAATTTCTGTGCAATTACATAAATTTTCTGTGTGACACATTGCAACGTGTTTAGGTGCACATTATTGTTTGGGAATCATTTTGTTCTATTTAGACCTAATTCACTCTTTACCGTTTGTCAACCATTGTTAATGTTCTTATATTGGTAAAGTGTCTCCTAATAAACGCAAGCCCACGAAGCCATTTTGCATAGACAATCAGCATCTGATCCAGGAAGTGCAGTCATGTGGCCCTTGATCAAAGGACGCGTCACACGGCAGGATCAGTTTGCCTACCCTGACCACACAGTCAGGGAAGCACATGTAGAGATAAGGTAAGACTTTGCACGTTAATAGAAAAAGGGCTACCGTAATAAGGCCGTAAGTGAAACCACCTCTGCACAGGCATTAGTGGTAATGGCAGGAAAGAGATGTTATGTCAGACTGTTCCAGAATCAATTCGCATATGTGAACACATACATTGCACAACATCTAGTTCTAGCAAAAGAGGTAGTTCAAAGAGGCCCGGGGCAGAGCATGCATTTGACAGATGATCCAGTGCAACGGAAAAACCTTGTTATGCCGTTGACATAGAGTGGAACCTTCAGAGTGGTTCTGGTGACCACCATTAGAAAGGTAGCCCATATCCGGTTCGAACTTCCTGATTAAGTTCAAGCAGGATATTACTGCAATGTTGCATGCGAGGCCGTTTCATTAACACGCGCTTGGCTCACACTGACCTCGCAGCTACTTTCACGAGGTCTTCATGGCACAAGAAATCCTTTTTCGGTGGTATGTCTGGTATACTGAGCTGCTAAGGAAACTCTAGACATTTAAGAAATAGGGGACATATAGTGCTTGTTTTTATTGTATTTGTGTCTTTTTGTCTAGAACAACCTCCAAGTTGTCATTACCTTATTCCGCAGTCCGAACTCTTTAACCTCACTAAGCTAACCTGTCACTGTCTTACATATATACATATGGAAGTATTTGTGTCCATATTGCACAGGTTCCTCTGTAGAATTTTGACATAGGCTATATTAGCCCAATTAAATTTTCAGGTCTTCAGCGGGTAACAACCCAGAACACGTACACATCTCTCTGAGTAGCGGCTCTTTGTCTAAACTAACTATTCAGCGAAACCAACCGACATAATAATGAATATGTAAACATGGCAAATGATGCATTAGCGAAAGAAGTGAAGTTTGGCTTATAAATGAAGAGCCTCAATGTGAATGTAGAGTACCTATCAAACCAAACATAATTAGTAAATAGTATAGAACAAGTTCAGAGAAGAGTAAAGTGACATTTTTGAACCACAAATTTTAAAGTAATGGCAAAGGGTTGTCACCTTTAGTATTAAGGGTCTTGTTTCTTATGAAAAAAAGAATCTTTGAGCAAGTCATGATAAGAAACACACGGCCGACTGCATACTAGCTACACTAATGACTGCAGTTTGATAATCCAGTGCTTAATATGATAAGTTTTATTAGGAAAATGTGGCCCGAACAGGGCAAAAGGATGCCATATATTGCACAATATACATGTCCAATAAATCAACGATAAAGATAAATTACCTGTGTCCGCGTTGGTCTCGTAGATTTCTTCATAATCTGCCGATGCAGATCCTGAATTCGGAACGGGTGCATCAGGCCTGGCGTCATAACTTTTACCTGCTGACACCCTGCCATGGCTATTAGAGGTATAAAAACAGGCAAACATATTATGGATATTTTATGAAGGCAATCGTGATTGTACTGAACTCTGTCATTGCTAATTTGTCTGAATTTACATGACCATGCCAGGTTTATATTTTTTGTGAGCTTAACTTTCATTCAAGTACTAGCATACCCACAATCGCATAGACAATAAGAACGGCTTAGGTCAACAGCTTTCCTCCGTGCTCTTTGGGCTCATTGTGCCCAGCGCATGTTCAGGAAAGCAGTTGATTCCGTTAAAACTGGCACTAATATCGGACGAGGTGTTTTTACATTGTGTACTCTTTCCTTATCATACATGAAACTAGATTCACTAATTTTCCTCACGAGCATTAAATGGAAAAAGGTGGTCCTTTGAGAAGAGATATGACCTCGTCAAAAGAGCTACGAAGTTCGTATTCTTTGTTTAAAGTGAAAATCAAGCATATCATGCCTGCCGTCTTACATATATCTTTACATGTAGTCAGTGGGGAAAGTATCATGAGTGCACGCAAAACACTTCGGTTTAACGTAAAACGCTTCAATTGTACTCGCCTGTTTGCCTTCTTGTAGTAGATAAACAAAACGACAAAAAGTATGACCGCCAGAAGGACGACAACGCAGACGATGATAAGAACTGAAACACAATAGAAAAGATGCATTTGCATGAATTTTCATGAAAACTCTTTTCATATCTGATAACTCAAGCTGGAGAGTCGAGTAATCCTCATAGAAAGAGATAAAGTGCATGTGGGTAGAACACATTTGAGCCACTGGAATCACTTGACAACATATGATTGGTCAGATGATGCATGTCGGGAGTTTCATTTTGACTGTTGCTGGCCTCTTGTGAGGTAAGTGGTCATGGTTTATCCTATTGGGTCATTAAGTAAGCGACACATTCGATTGCAGGGAACAGTATTTATGTAACATTTGTCCATTCACGTAAACAACGAGTGCAGGAGGGGGGGGGGGTAGGATGAAAAAAGGTCCATGCTTCTGATGTGATGGGATTCAATATTGTGTGCTTGAACTATTCACACAATATGTGCCAGTGAAATCTACATATTGTTAGCTATGATTGTGCAATGATTGTGCAATCAAAACCAAAGTAAAACCAACAACTTCATATTTATCTCACAGAATGGTAAGCCTGTGTGAAAAATTACTTGCCTTACCTTGTCTCGCCACTCTCTCACCCCCCGCCGTGGGAAAAAAATTAAGAAACACTCACAACAGGATTTCTGCCAGAGTGAAATTTTAGGGTACTCAAATATTCATATTCTCAAGTAGAAAGTCTAATAAAGAAGACTTTATGGGGTATTTCTGGGTAATATATGCTAAAATTGTTCTTTTCTGCTAAAATCTTAGGCTAAACAAAAGTACCCTTCAGATTTTTAGGGCATGCTATTTTACCCTTTTTACTCTCTGGCGGAAAACCCTGCACAATAAGCACTGAAAATAAGAGCCAAAGTAGCTTTACCACCTTCCTTTATGCATTAATTATGACAAAATCAGAAGGGACCTATCAAAGCTCGTAAGCTCATGTTATGCTGACACAGTGGCTATCCTTTGCCTCAAGCGTTTTTACTCGCTGGCTAACACAAAACAATAACTTGTTTCGTGGTTTACAGAATTTATATTGCGTGGGATAAGTACTTTCTAGTTGATTCTAGGTAGAAAATACCGGGCAGTCATATTAGCTGTGGTGCAGCTTTGGTCAGTATCATTTGACAAGGAAGTACCCGTATGTGCAGGCAGATCATTATATCAAAAATAACAATAAAACTTTTTTCTTTCGAAAACGGCAACTTCGGTAAAATTGTCTCCTTAAAGGGTCTTAGCCATGTAACTCAAGTACACAATGACCTGGATGTAAGAAGAAGTCGTCATGTTTGGCATAATTGTTCTTTCTTTCCATAAATGTTACTAGTACCCTCAGTTTTCTACCAGTGTGACCAGTATCCTAGTAGCGCATTAGAGAAGTATACCCGGCAGCAACAGCCACTGAATGCGAGCGTTACGTTGGACCAGTTTATAGTTAAACGAAGGAAGAAAGAAAGCTGAATGCGGACTGAGTGCATTGGTCTATGTGCTGCCCATTTTTAATTCGTACCCATCTGCCGTGGTCTATTTTATTTCGTTACAATTTATGTGTAGGTCCAAACAAAAGCCATCTGCATTATAGGAGGGCCATAATTTGAACACCATGCGGGACAATTTAATTAGAACTGATGGTGTCATTTGAAGCCGCACTTTATCATCCAGGCTGTCTCCTCTTCGGAACCAACAAAAACTCAAAAGGTAAAGAAGCTAATACCGTTGAAGGATCTTTTTTATATCTATAAAAAAGGAGATTCCTAAATAATAAAAAAAAAAATACTTCCCGAATCTTCCAATGCAGGTCAAATTCAATTTACATACCGATATGATAGGTTTTCAGTCCGCCGTCTTGCGTCGATGCTCCTGCGTCTGGCTCTCCACCACCGCCACCAGTGCTTGGTGATCCTGACCCAGTCGAAGATGTGTTGGACGTGACAGCAGACTTGGGAGTTGATATGGGGTTTTGGGAAGTAGTTTTCAAGTCAAGGTCAGTTGTTGATTCGGGCGTTGTGTCAGGCTTTTGTGTCGTGGGACCTGGTGTCTTTGTGGTTTGGGGCACAGTTGCTGATGTCACTGGTGTTGTGGTTGGTTTTGCTGTTGTCGCTGACTTTGTTATTGTTGTTGTTGTTTTTGTTGTTGTTAGTTTTACTGATGTAGTTGTTGCTTTTGCTGTTGTCGTTGCTTTTGCTGTTGTAGTTGGCGGCACTAAAAAGTGACATGTTTTAACTGTAAACCTGTTTAGGAAATGCTCCACATGTTGCACGAACTCTGCACAGTTCTACCTCCAGAAAAATATGCCGGGTAATCAGATGAAGGACAGTGGTAAATACATTAAAGCATCTCATTTAGTTCACAGGTCGACCTGTCCAACATTGCTTAGGGGAAGAAAAGAAAATTTAAATTCGTTGACCGTGCTTCGAATAAACAATGCATAAAAATTACATCTGTTCAGAAATATGTTTGTCAGTACCAAATTGTCATGAAATTTATAAGACATCGGAAAATACCCTGCCATACATATATGAATAAGTAAGTAAGTAAATAAATAAATAAATAAATAAATAAATGAATACCCTGACACACACACACACATATATATATATATATATATATATATATATATATATATATATATATATATATACATATATATATATGAATGAATAGATAAATAAATGAATAAATAAATAAATGAATGAATGAATGAATGAACGAAAGAATGAATGAAAGAATGAATAAATAAACAGATAGATAGATAGACAGATTGATAGAGACAGACAGACAGAAAAACAAACAAACAAACAAACAGAGAGACAGATAAATAAATAAATAAATAAATAAATAAATAAATAAATAAATAAATAAATAAATAAATAAATAAATAAATAAATGAATAAATAAATAAATAAATAAATACACTTAATTTTGATCGTACACTGCCCGGTTAAACAGTATTATACAAAAATAATTTGCATTAGCATGTTCGCCTCTTTATCCTTCAAAAGGAACATTTTCATGCTAACAAAAACGAGTTATATTTGTCATTAATCAGGAGAATCTGTCAAATCTGTGCACTATTCTAGTCATCGGCCTCGGTCCATGGCTAACAGTGGGCTTCACTTCAAACCGTGCTTCAAGTTATCAACAACCGTTACATAATCCACAGGTATGTGCGAGGTCAATCAGATGAGGGCCGCCAAGGGAGACTTGCGTGATGTATTATCGTCATATTATGTTTCCTGTTAACTGTGCTTAATGTAAGTTTGAAAGCAAATTCGCCACCGTTGTTGTCGTATTTAATCGTGAATGTGATTTCAGCTTTAATTTTTAATCGTCAAATGGTATTTTCTTTCTGAACCGCGATCGCAACTCCCCTGGGGGCCATCTAAGATACAATTATATCGTGGAGACAACATATATCAGAAGCAGTAAGTTGGGATCAAATAGATACTATAGAATGACACACTGACAAGGTACCAGTCAATATCATACTCGGGGTATACCACACTTTTCACAAGTAAAGAAAAAAGCACATGAATGAAACACGGGGAGTGCCAACAACACAACAATATTCAAGTGTGTTAACATCTGCTTTGTAACCACGCATTGCGTAATTATCTTGTGTACTTTTCACTGTCCTCAACGAACATATTACAATAATCTTAAACAAATTCCATCATTGAGCATTTCATCGAAACTTTTTTCTGCTGATATGCCTGCACCCAACTGATAAGTCTAATTAGTCATTATATCCATCATTCTCTTTTCCGGGGTATGTAAGTATACTTCAAAACATTGACTCCCTGCAATGGCAAACTTTTAAGCCTTTTAAGCACCCAGACTTATAAGTGCTTTATCCTTCAAGAACACTTCACCGAAACACTGTAGCAAATACTTATATTTTCAGTTACACTATAGGCCATGCATGGGCACATCTTCATTGATGCTTAACCAATAACCCAGGAAATCTATTGTGACATTATATATATATATATATATATATATATATATATATATATATATATATGCAAACATACGCCAAATAAACAATAACATAAAGCTTTTGATGTACCAAAGGAGGCTATAAGTGCAGCCTCCTTGATGAAACGCTCCACGCATGCATTCGCCACGACGGGAAAAAGTCATATTGCATTTGACGAAAGACAACAGGAAGTACTAATCCAACAACCAAATCATAAAATAAAACCCATCAATGCATATACTAATATATTATCATTGGTTTTGCTAAGTAGTAAGCCAAACACTTAATGCTCTAGAATTATCTTACATTCAATCGGTCAAATTAGTCTGTCATAAACACATTCATGCCTTTTTTTACGCAGTTTTGAATTCCCAAGGTAGCTTTCTGTGATGAAGGTTCAAAGAAGGTCTCGTTCATTTATTTATTTATTTATTCAATTATTTATTTATTTATTTATTTATTTATTTATTTATTTATTTATTTATTTATTTATTTATTTATTTATTTATTTATTTATTTATTTATTTTTTTATTTATTTATTTATTTATTCGTTCCTTCGTTTGTTTGTTTGTTTTTTCGTTCATTTATTTATTTTCTTATTTATTTATTTATATTTTCTTCAATGCTTCTCAGAAATACTTACAGAGCTCCGCATTTTCTGAAAAGGGAGAACTTGGAGAATACTTTGCAATTATATGTTTCTGTCTTAACTCTGACATGAGCATTCAGATTAAATATATATCATCACTTCTAGTGCCAACCATGAATAAAGTAGAACTCCTTAAAACGACCTGCTCTGAATTTTCGTAAGAGTGTCAGTTTCCTGTTCCTCATAAAGACAGCTTTCATAAAAGTACCAACATGCCTGTAGTTACAGAGAATAGAATAGTCCAGATAAACAGCTTTTCTCTCTGCGCTTTGGGAATGCACCCAAAAAGCACCGAGGAAAGCTGTTGGTTCAGTCCAAAATGTGGCACTGAAAGAGTAAAGAAGTAAATATTCATGTCATTTAGCTGCCATGTTAATGTCTATTGTCACTGTTCTCAAAGAAACTTGCCAATGTGGGAGGCACTGTTTCAACGTTTGTCAAGGCCCACGTTAATGTACAAAACGTGCGGGCTCATTTTGCGCTTACAATTAGATAGCATTTGATGAAGACATTTTATGGTCATAAAAATCAAGCGTAGCTAACTGTTGACCCACTTGCATCAATGCTCTTTTTGTATGACACTTATTTGATTAAAATCTGGAATAATTAACTGATTGTTTGCGGAAATTTGTCATGTAAATTGCTCTCCTTTAAAACATGGGAAGAGATTTGCGAAAGACTATCTTAGTTTTGACTATGCTCAGGCCATACTTGTCTTTATGTTATAACTAATTTTTATGTATGGTGATTGCTAGGGTATATATTTAAGTTAATCAACGTGGCTTCCACGAAGGCAACAATAATTTGTCTTCATGGAAATCTCTCTGAAATATATGTATGTACTTTGCCGGAAACATTCTTGTATGTGTATCTGTGCTCAAAAGAAACTTTCTCGAGTCCTGGGTACTGAGTCTACGTATGGAGGCTTTCAATTAACACACACATTATGGCTTTAACACAAAGTGTGTGAAGGTTAATTTTATTTTAATTTTTATTAAATAAGAAAAAAAACATTCTTTCCATACATATAAATTACATTTATTATTGTTCGACATTCTTCATTATTTGTCCTTCCAGGTAATATATAGATTTACAGATATCCTTATAAACATGTAGCAAATCGGAAAAGAATTTTTAAGAGCCCTTCTATTAACCCTTACCGGATTGCCACCTTATATAGTTCCTTAGGTAAAGTTTACACAATGCATGAATTACGCTACCCAAAGACAAGTTCTAGTGACCGATAGCGACATGCGGCGACAGAAGCAGGGAAAATGGCTACCGGTACAGTGATAGTTAAAGGCAAAGCATTAAATTATCAGATGCTTTCAAAAACATGGAATGAGGGAGATGGCTCGTCTCATCAATGCCGTTGGCTTTTTTCTTTAGTCAAATCGGCTTACTTGTCGTTGTTTCCAAATTAGCAGATGTCGACGTTATCGGCGGGGCTGATGTCGTTGTTTGAGCACTTGTAGCAGCCAAAATAGTAGTAGTTGGCAGTAGCTCTGTAGTTGCAAGACAAAGGTACAGAAAAGGACAGGCCGTGAGTATGAAAGCTGTCGTAATTAGCTGCATCGAGGCGTTTTAAATTCTCGAGAACTAAAAAGAGACTATAAAGAGACGTGGTTAGTAAGGAACATGGAATTGATAAAGCATGAAAAAACTATTCCACGAAAAATTAAGCGTTAATTGAGCAAGAAAGAAGTGAAAACATTAGAAGTTTGTACATTCACTGAAAAAGTAGACGTTTGTGGAATTATAGAAACTCGAATAAACTAACTGTCCCGTGAACTTTTTTTTATTTTTTAGTAGTGGCGGTGGCGGGGATTTGAAAAATTTACTCAGAGTCACGTACCACATTCCGAAGACAAATCGGTTCTATCTGGCGTCAGATATCCGTACAATAACAAAGGGTTACGCTCTTATGATTTATATTGTTATTACAATCACATAATAAGGCAGACAGAACCATGTACTTGGATCCATAAATGCGGACCAAACAACGTAAATCATTATTTTACACATTTTTCTCTCTCAAAGCAATACAAATTTTGCTGTCAATGAGTCTGATTTGGGAGCGGTTGCGCCCACGGTCCGCTTACATTTTCTTGTTTCCAGGCTTGTAATATGTAACAGTGAGGTAGATGAGGTTTTGCAAGCAATTGTAGCAAGTGGTATATTAGTAGTTGGCGACAAGGTAGATGATTATAGCGTACAGGTAGCTGGTGACGGGGAAAATGACGCCATATTAGTAGTTGTAGTATGCGGGGTAGTACTGGTTGGTATTGTCATTGAAGTTACAATATGAGAACGCTGCTCGCTACGACATTATTCTAGTACAACACGAGAACAGACTGAAAACGACCGTAATTCTAATAGAATGAAACGACCATTCACTATCTAAAATGTACACCTATATTAGTGAAGTAATGTGGTTAAACTGAAGCATGCCGAATAGTGACAGGGAACAAGAACCTTTATCATTACATGTTGTGGGCAGTTGTGTTATATAGCATTTCAGTACAAGGTGTATAGATTTTTTTGGAAACTATAAAAATGGAGTCAGTTACAGCGATATTAGAGAGTAAACTACTTAATAGAACCGAATTTAAACTGGCCAAAAAACTAGTTCTATTGCAACCAGTGCATTTCATATGAGAGTGCTTGTTTTGGGTTAAATGATGGCCATAGTAACCCTTCCACCGTAAACCGGCTTCAACTTGAAAATCAGTTGTTGAACAAATGTCGTGTGCTTCAATCTTTTTGACCAGGTTCAACACCAATGAGAAACAATATGATTGAGAATTGTAGATGAGATCCATCAAAATACCCTCCTCTGTGTTAACAGATCCTCTTGGCACGAAACCCATGTCCAGAAAAGTTGTTGACTTTGTAGTAAAGAGAGGGGAGAAGGTTAAACTGTCTCAAAAACCATTCGCTTACTTGTTGTTGTCTCTATACTGGTAGTTGTTGACGGTGGAGCTGTTGTCGTTGTTTGAGTAGTTGTAGTAGGTTGAACAGTGGTGGTGGTTGTAGGATCTATATTTGCACGAGAAAACCATCTGAGTACTACAATTACACCAGAATCTACAAACTGTCTCAACTCTAGACGTATTCTAGAGTAATTTACAGATCAAAAAGGTTCTGATAATCTATGATCTACTAAAAGACTATTTCGGCCATCTATCATGAAGCTGTGTTATCACTATTTATTGCAAGGGCACTGCATTTGGATGAATCTTAGCTCATTGCATGCAGAATAGTAGAGTAATAATACAAGCAATATTCTGAAAGGAAAAACAAAACAACACACACACACACACACACACACACACACACACACACACACACAGGATAAACACCTCAAAGCCAACCCATGGTGAATGTCAGACGTATTTTGACCATTGAACTTCGCATCCCTTTGTTGTGAAGCTTGTTGCCACGCTGTTTTAGTCTCTAATAACGAGGCAGATAAAGCATGTTTTTTTCCCAACAACACTCAGTGTGGAGGAAAGTTACTGAGTCCGTACTGCCTTGCTAAGTACATAGTTAATTCAAAAGCGGGATGTGAACTTACCTGTCTGGCACATGTAGTTGTGCGTGGTCGTACAACGGTCGTCAGTCCATTTGTAACTGAGGCTTTGGTCCAAGGCAAGACAGTTCTGGGAGCGTTTACTTGGCTGGTTATCAGCAAAATTTGTCCATCCAACAACCTGCCCTGAACAGCATTATATGCAATTAGAATATTAGCATCATTGCCATAAATTGTTCAAGATATAGCATTCGTACAAAATTACTATGAAAGAAAACACACCTTTTGCTGCAAAAACTTTGCCAAAGAGAATTAAAATCTTTATTTTCTTCAGGGTACCCACGATCACATTAATAATGCAAGATTTGTCCAATCATTTTTTCCCAAAATAAAAAAAGTGTGAGATTATAACAACTAATGTTTTCAAAACAAAAATGTATGGTCTCACGCTGAAATAGAGTTGTTTTTTTTTAATCTTAACACCAGTTCAAAATTAAATGTAAGATGGCAAAATGTGCATGAGGCATGAACATTTATATAATTCACAAATCATCTCAACTATCTTTTATTTCACGTGTGGACATTTTTTCACTGTTTTTTGTATTTCAAACATATTACTGAATTTTATTTTGGCCATAATTCCCTCTCAAATTCGTATTAAAATACTACTTCATTGAGTTTTTTTTTAATAACATGGCTTTGCATCATCAAAGAAGTAATGAAAAATAAAAATACAGCCAAAATAAGTGAATTTACAGTGGAGTATCTTAAAGCAGATATTTTCATCAAATTACAAGATACTGCATCTCATTGTGTTTTTATTTTAATGGATTTGTGCCGGCAACAACATAAGGGATAATGAAACTACAGTGAAATTAAGCGAATTTGGAGTAGTATATCCTGATGAATAAATTTCCATCTATTTGCAAGATATCGTATCTGTATCAACAAACTCAGTGCTGATATCGTGGATTGGGATGCAAGGTCTGAATAGCCTCAGAATTGTTTTCAAAGTAGTTTTGGAGTGTTAACAAAGTTTTGTTTAGCCAGCTTGCACAACCGTAGACATGAAATAGTGCGTACATTACCCAAAATTAAAAAACCCACAGTATCAAAATATTTACGGACGCAGCTGCATGATACAAACGATATCAATAGAATCCTACATCAAGAACATGCAGCAAGATTAAGTGATTATTAAACCACTTTAAACAATAAACAGATTGATGGTGTCCGTTTATTAAATACCTCAAACATGGCTCCTGCGCAAACAAAAAGTTTAAAGAATTGCAAAACCTTGTCTGTTGTTAAACGTACCAGTTACCCATGTCCACTTGGAGTTGGCGAGACCTATATAATACACGTATGTCCCTTGATTGCCAAGAGGCGGAAGTAAAGATTTGATGTCGTTCCAGTGAGCCGCGCTTTCAATGCGCACCAAGTCGCCATTTCTGGACCTGCAGTCCTCCCTTGCCTTGAACCAGGTCTTTTTGCCCGTACTTAAATAGTAACATTTGCCGTTTTTCAAAGACAGGCAAGGTTGTGTATTTTGGGCTGTGAAATAAAGTCAGACAACACGACAGTAAGTACGAGGGTATTCATGTGTAAAATGGTGCCAAGGTTATTATCATCATCATCATCATCATCATCATCATCATGATCATCATCATCATCATTATTATTATTATTATTATTATCATTATCATTATCATTATCATTATCATTATCATTATTATTATTATTATTATTATTATTATTATTATTATTATTATTATTATTATTATTATTATTGCACCCAGTCCGCACCAATGAAATCTATTGATTCAGACGTACTGTCACCAAGTATGGGCTAAATGTTACCAGAAGTTGTCAGATATCGTAAATAATTTTTGTCTTTTTTGATAAGTGACGAGTTAACAGTTTTTTCGGTGACGTAGGCGCGTAGTTCACGCAAAATGTGCCTACCGCAGCTGTAGACCTAATGGATAGGGGGAGGGGGGGAGGGGAGGGGGTAACGTACACTATTAAAAGGCATGTTGGAATTTTGTCCTTTATCATTTGTAACAAGTGGGGGGGGGGGGTATTTTCGACTGGCGCTCAGGCACCTGAAAACCAAACATATGTAAAGATCTCGGTGATAGTTAGCCGCTGTGAACGGAACTGCTCATACCTACCCACCGACCCCCGCATGTGAACAGCAACGCGGAGAACTTTCATGCTTCGATCAGGCAAATCAAGTGGGCCTGAAGACAGCAATAATCTACTTACGTAGTTGACATATATAATTGTGTTGCTTGGCACACTGTACGTCATCAAACTGGTAGTCAGCATTGGAATCGAGAACGCCGCACGAATCGTAGCCGTTCCCGTTGTCGGGATCACCACCCGGAAATGCGGCAAAGGCGCCTAATGAGATGCAAAATACAATTGTTAATGTACCTAATGCTACCGTAAGATAGGCGTGACATATTGTTATTAAGACGCATTGTGTGACACCTGGTAATGATCTGCTGGCAATATATCCCATATCCGATATTTGTGAAGCATTTATCATGAGTATCATTATCCGATATCCAGTGGGAAGGATTGCTCTTAATCACTATTTAAGTGCAAAAAGATAGTCCGACCGACGTAAATAATTCACTAAACTATTCTGCACAATCGTTTCACGATGCGACAGCCGAGCTGCGGAAAAAATTCTGACTTCCATGCCATATATGACGTTAGTCTGACTTTTCCATTTAGTACGTTAATTGATCACATAGACAGTCAGGTGGAGAACCATGTGTACATCATGGCATAGAAGCAGCGATATGGGAATTATGACGAATTTCGGACGTTTTCTGACCCAGTTTCTTTATGAAACAGATACATTTAGCATACAAAAACGTGATACAAAAATAATTGAGTGGAGGAGCATAATACTTAAAGCCTTTGAAATATCACAGAACCACCTGATAAACAGATTTCCGGACTGGATCTGAATGATCAAGGTTGGGGAAAATTCAACTTTTGAAAATCTGCTGCAGTCAGGCGGGAGAGATATCAAAACTTCAATGACGTGATGTCCAGAGCTAATACAGTCCTACTTTAGAATGAGCATCACCTTACCACTGCCATCATCACCGACCATCAACTTGTTTTTCCAGATAAACTGAGTCCGCTGATTCAACATTAATATCACTGATATGAAAATTTATGTGAGTCATTCCTGCCCTGGGAAATACACAGGAAATTTTAATCGCCGTGTAACAAAGCGCACTTTGTTACAGTTCCTAGATACATAATATATATAACGCTTCCTTCCTGTCACACCCCGTGTAAGCCTATCTGTACAAATACAATAAAGAGTTTTTCTACCCTGCAGTTAATTTCCTTTAGGAAAAATGCGGGGTAGTAATAAATAAACTAAAGTGTGGGCGAGGATAAATGTAGAAACCGAAATTGTTCAAGTTTCAGTTTAAACATATTTCAATATCTTTATATAAATATTATGGCTCATATTATGTTCACAAAGTCGTCAGTCCATTGATTTAAGGATCTGAGATATATGAGCTGATTCCTAAAAATATATACATTCATGGCAATGTCCCCTTTTATGCGTTATCAGGAAATTTAGAATTGTACAAAATAAGAGATTTTACAACAGCGAACGACGGGAGGTTAGCTGCATGTCTGTAACCTTAGGTTTACATTGAAAGTAAAGTTTTGCTTAGAGTATATAATTTTGTTGTACGTATGTATGTATACATCTATGCATGCATGCATGCAAACATGTATGTATTTATGTATGTATGTTCATATATATATGTTTGTTGGTTTGTTTCTATGTATGTCCGAATGCATGTATGTATGAATGTATGTGCATATATGTGTGTGTGCGTGTCTTCGTACGTATGTATGAATGTATGTATGTATGTATGTATGTATGTGTGTGTATGTGTGTATGTATGTATGTATGTATGTGTGTATGTATGTATGTATGTATATATGTATGTGTGTATGTATGTATGTATATATGTATGTGTGTGTATGTATGTATGTATATATGTATATGTGTATGTATGTATGTATGTATATATGTATGTGTGTGTGTATGTATGTATATATGTATGTGTGTGTGTGTGTGTGTGTGTGTGTGTGTGTGTGTGTGTGTGTGTGTGTGTATGTTTGCCTTACCGTATACGTCAAGGATAAAGTTATTGAACCATCCACCACAATACTGGTTGGGGTCTCCTTTACAGCTGACCCGACAGTTTTTAATCGTGCCGTGTTTGCCAAAAGTGTTGCCGCAGTTACAGTAGTACCCAGACTGAAACAAAAACCACTTAGTCACGCCCATCCTGGCATTTTCAATAAGAATCAAATGTGGCACCCACGGTGAAGAAAATCATTTGAGGTGTCCGACTTGAATCAGTTGAATTGCTATTTGGTGACCCACGTGATTAAAAATTTTATTAATATGATAGATTGTTCATATTTTCCCTTAAATGACTTGCACCATATGCCAGCAAGAGTTTGATAAGAAAAACTGACCCGAAGTAACGCACTTAACTGTGATGTTATCCTCTTTTGCCTCTTATATAGATTTAGATTTGGATCTTCATAATTTCTAAGAAGAGGATAACTCGCTATGCTGCATTTGAAAACGTGTTTCACATGTTCAGCAAAGAATTACACAGACAGGGCATATGAGCTGCAGAAGCCACACCCTCTAAACGACGTAAACAATCTGCACCCTTTATGAACCGGACCCTCAGGAAGGCCATCTATAGAAAGCGCATGCTCCTCAATAAATTTCGCAAGTACAAGGACAAGAAAAATCGGCAAAACTACAGAAGACAACGCATTCTTGTTACCAAACTGCGAAAAAGGTCCATCCGAAACTATTTCTTTGAGAGGTGCGCTGGGGGTCCAAACTCTAAGGACTTCTGGCCCACCATCAAACCTTTTCTTCCCAAACAGGGAAGAAAAAAAGGATAGCAATATCATTTTGTCAACGGGAAATTCTATTGTTACCGATCCCGAGGGAGTGAGTGAAATATTCTATTCAATATATCATATGAAGGTCACAAGTGGAATTGCCACTGACCACTCTTTCAATTTTTCCTCACATCCTAGTATTGAAAATATCAAATCCAAAGTACATGTCCAAAATCAGTTTGAATTTAAGACAGTTGACGAAGTGTTTATATCCAAACAAATTGACAGTTTGAACCTTCGAAAGGCAACAGGGACAGATGGCATATCTGCAAAGCTGTTAGAACTAGTCAAACCAGCTTTAATAATATCAATAACTAACCTTGTAAATAGAACTCTGACAGCCGGTACCTTCCCTGACCGACTTAAAGAAGCCCAGGTCACTCATATTTTCAAAAAGGATGACCCAATGGACCAGAAAAACTATAGACCTGTCAGTGTATTGACAGTAATTTCAAAACTTTTTGAACGTACCATAAATGACCAACTGTATTATTACTTCTCTGACATGCTTCACCCGTTTTTATCCGCTTTTGGACAGGGTTATGGGTGTGTGACAACACTACTCAGAGGCGTGGAGGACTGGAAGAAAGTCTTGGACGAAAACAAATATGTGGCCGCCTTGTTAATGGACCTATCCAAGGCCTTCGACAGTCTTCCCCATGATCTTCTTGTAGCCAAACTTGAAGCATATGGGTTGGACGCCACTGCTTTAGATCTTATGAGAAATACCTGAGTGACATAAAGCAGTATGTAAAGATCGGTAGTGTCATTAGCTCGTGGCAAAATATTCTGAAAGGTGTCAGGGTTCCATTTTGGGACCTTTGCTTTTAAACATCTTCATGAATGACATCTTTTTCTTTGTTCAACAGGGAATATTCTACAATAATGCCGACGACAATACTCTGTCTTTTTCACATGAGTCACTATCAACCCTAAAACTAACTTTGGAAGCCGGCTGTATTCACCTTATCAAACAGTTTTAGAGGAATATGATGAGAGCCAATCCTAAAAAGTTCCAAGGAATTCTTTTTGGTAACAAGTCTAAAGTCAAAGACCTCACCTTTCATATGGACAAATTTGATATTCATTGTCAGAACGAAGTAAAACTGCTAGGCGTCGCAATTGATTTTCGACTTAGTTTTGAAAAACATATTGCCGAAATGTGTAAGAAGGTATCCAGGCAGATAAATGTATTGAAAAGAATCGGCCATTACCTCAACAAAAGTTGTAAACTTCTCATTTACCACTCTTTCTTTCTTTCTTTCTTTCTTTCTTTCTTTCTTTCTTTCTTTCTTTCTTTCTTTCTTTCTTTCTTTCTTTCAATTAAGGATACTGCCCCCTAGTTTGGCACTTTTGTGGTGAGGGCCGTACAAAGAAAATGGAACGTATTCAGGAGCGAGCTCTCAGATCATCTATGATGATCAAAATTCTTCACATGAAGACCTTTTGGAAAAATCAAAATTCCCATCCTTACGCATTAGAAGGATGAAGACCAAGGCGGTCGAGGCATACAAAATTCTTAATAAACAAAGCCCTTCATATTTATATGACCTGCTGATGGTAAATGACTCAAAATACCCTTTTAGATACACCAACACTGCCACTATACCAAAGGTTAGAACAACCAAGTATGGTTTGAAATCTTTCCGGTATGGTGGGGCCAAATTGTGGAATGAACAACCAGATTATTTTAGAAATGCCTGCAGCTTTAATCAATTTAAAAAACTAGTCATCAACTGGAATGGTAACACCTGCAACTGCATGTCATGCAGATAGGTGCCTCTGAAGTGCATCTCACAGGCACCTATCTGTGCCAAAGTTGCTGACAATTTTTTTACTCTTATTATTATTAGTGCAGATTATTGGTCATCATGAAAGATATATTTTAACCTCATCCCATATTTTTGTATGTATATAAACACTGTTGTTTTTAGTCAGCTATGTATTTTACAACTTATACTCACGTCAGAAAATAGCTTTCCAGAGCTAATGTTTATTGTAAAAAACGACCGACATAAAATGAAGCTTACTTTGACTTTGACTTTGACTCTCCAATATAACACCCTCAAGTGCGTCACAAGAATATCCATTCCTGCACAATTATTTTTTTGTTTAAAGTTCACTACTGTGGAGAGAAATACGGAAACGAAGCTTGTACGCGGCATGCTTACCATCAAGCCTGCATACTTGAAGCCTGAACTTTTGCATCTGTCCACACAGACGGCTTGCGTCAGGTTTGATAACTCTATACTCGAACCTGTCAAGTCTCTTTTGGACGGCCACTCTACATAGCAGCCTTGGTGAGTTATCGTGGCCTCATCTGCAATAGTAAGAGAACACAACAGCATTGAGGTGATATCATCGCCTCGTACGCAACAACTAAAAACCTGAGCAACCTTGACTTGCGGTGTAATCCATCCTCAAACATTGTCTCTCACCAAGTCCTACTGTTTACGTGTGACCCGGGTGTCACTGTGAACTTTCTTGCCATAGCAATATGGTATAATACACCAGTTCTTTGAAATTCCATCACTTCGTTGAAACTTTGTCAGTTTAGATCCACAGAATTCAAACATTTATTCATTGTTAGCAGATTTTCCGATGCAAATAAGAAGATCCAGAATTTTTTGCTCAATTGGGTTGAGCATCTAATGTCAACCAAAAGTACCATTCAATAGCATTGCCTAAGTTTAAATAATCAATTCCCATCATGCTTTGAATACGGTGCATCAACAGACAGATTGTACATTTCCCAGAGTACACCATTCTTGTACAGTGAGACCTGTCTTGAAAGACCACCTCTGGGGATGATCTAATTGTGGTCTCTCAAGACAGGAGGTCTCTCATAGGAGGTATAAATAACGATAAAAGTACTAAGCAAAGTATGTTGCAAAGGTGGTCTTCCAAAGCAGGTGGTCTCTCATTGGAGCGGTCTCTCAAGACAAGTACCACTGTAGTAGCAATCAATAATCAAGCCCATGGGAGATTCTGTGCGATAGCCTTGCTCAATTATGTCCAGTGGCAACAATTTAGCATAATTGTAGCAAAATATGTTAAGCAGATATAGCAATCCTGGCGTCATATATAACAAACTATCGTCTCGTCGATTGTACGTTTTAACATTGTGTCACCCAGAGCCTGGCGGATACCAATGTCCTGTCGTACACTGACCCAGTAACTCCGGTTAAATAACAAATAAAACAAACAAACAAACAAAGACTCCACCCCATGCTGGCAAAGTGTTGCCATTACTTTTCCATCGAAATATTAGAGCATATCAGGATCGTGAGGTACTTAGCCATCATGTAATGGACAAATAGGCATACGACAAGCAGCAGTGAATGCACTTTTACTGGAAGTAAAATGCAATCTGTTACGTATAGGTATGTAACAATTCTAAGAGAAATACACAGTACGTAATCACCATAATACACTTAGATACGTGTGCCACTTAAAGCCGTGTCGGTTGAGTTATTTTTATGAATAGCTATAACACTATCAAAGGAATCGTTGTTAAATGTAAGGAGCCCCTACTTCTGTGGATGGTTTGAGATTCAGCTGCGCTCGCACTATGACATATTGGCAAATTCCTTGCCTGATCGAGGGGACAACGGTTGTTAGCCAAAAGTTTACGGTGAGATTCAACGCCAAAACCATCCCGAGATGTTTTACACTGTCATTCTATTCCATTAGTTGATTCAATTCAGAAAAGCTTTTCAAACCAAATGAGTACCCAGATTTGGACACTTATTGTGCAATATTATGAGGAACATTCATGGAATAAAATATGTTTAAACCAGAACAGCCTGTGTCTCCTTAAGCAAAAACTGGTCCGTCCAAATATACCGCGGTATCAGCGTAGCACGCATCATTGCAACCTGGTGACGGTACTTGACGTCATTGTTCTAACGTTTCACGTTGAACGTGAAAATTTAAACTTGCCTACTGCTACAGACACGGACCAAGTAACGGAATAGAGTCAAATGGCTGAAACCTATATGCTACGGTTCAACTAGCATTAAACAGGTAAATCCACAACTATATGTTCTGTTTTCCAAAAATATAACAAAGAATTGTGCACAAAAGTGAATAAACTGGCACCCGTATAGCGGAGACCCGGCAGAGTTGGAACGAGGGGTAAGATGAAACATGAATAATAATTGTTTTCAATAAAGGTATTCCAATTTTTTGTGACTTTAAGTATCACCCTTGATCCTTGTTACTTATCTGTTTGGTTAGGTAAATGGTTCAACTTACCTAATCAAATGTTCCATCTTACCCATGTGTGGAGGCGAGCTGAAACATCTGACCTTTCGATATATTTTAATGAATATCTTGATTAAGCTTCAGAATGCCTAAACAAGACAATATCAATTTTGAGGCGGACTCATCTGTTATTTAAATGTGGTATTAAACTATTCGACATGTTATATACACTTTAATATGCAGGCCTCAGTCTGTGAAATGTTCCACTTTCCCCGGTATCCCTACCCGTCATGCAAATATTAATGCGTTGCTTTCCTGGAAAAAAGGCGTGACGATATACTATACTATCTGCTGTATCCCAGAACCAAAGTGGATTTAATGTTTTCAAGCAAGAAGCCAGTCATTGAAGCAATGTACTCTCAGGCGTATAATTCTCCTTTCAAAATTTGACATTTTTGCTTCAATGTTGTGAAAACTGCATTGTATTTATGGTGCAAAAAACACAAACGTATAATGTTCCACAAACTTATCCAGATAATTCAACATATATAGCGAAATTTTTTCTACGACGGTTTGAAAAGGAAGAAAGTGTATCTTTGCCTGTTTCACATTGCTTCAATCTGCTACAGGCAAAAATAATGAGCCTTCCTAGTTTTTTTTTTTCCATTTGTATGACATAATTACCCAAAAACAGAATTATTGGATAAAACCGGCCAATTTTGACCAGACTCACATGTTGTGCCCATATTTCTTGACAGCTGACAAGTTGATTTGTAAACTGGCAGTTCTCTCAGAGTTACATACATAGGAAAATCAGTCGGGTAAAATCGGACATTGGATTTCTATTATTTCTGACTTGCAGCTTTTCTGCTTGTTGTGGTCAGTGGATTTTGAGCAGTGCCTTTGCCGACACACACACACCTGCTACATATTTGTCATTATACATGTGTGTGTATATGGCCGTTTATTTATCAAATGATAATGGTGCAACACTACATTCAGGTTTAAATTTACACTGCAGCACTTGTGACAGTGTGTGCCATTCTCTAGTAAAAAGGTTAAACAGTAATTGAGTCTAAAAATCTTAAGAAATTACTGTGAAGTTTTCCATACTCCAAAAATGTAAGTGCACATTTTCCTGCTTAATCCTGAACCATATTTATTGCATTTAGGAATACCACATCAAATATATAGATGGGCAGACAGACTGGCAGAGAGACAGATAGATAGGTTGATGGATATATATATATATATATATATATATATATATATATATATATATATACATATATTGGTTTATATAGATAGATAGATAGATAGATAGATAGATAGATAGATAGATAGACAGACAGACAGATAGATAGATACATATATATATATATATATATATATATATATATATATATATATATATAGACAGACAGACGGACGGACGGACGGACGGACGGACAGATAGATAGATAGATAAATAGATAGATAGATAGATAGATACATACATACATACATATATACATACATACACACATACATTCATACATACATAGACAGACAGACAGACGAACAGACGGACGGACGGACTGACAGACAGACAGACAGACAGATAGATAGATAGATAGATAGATAGATAGATAGATAGATAGATAGATAGATAGATAGATAGATAGATAGATAGATAGAGAAAGAGATAGATTGATATATAGATAGATAGACAAGCGAACAAAGGAACGAACAAACAAACACATAAATAAATTAATAAAGCAGACATATATTTAACCACGACATATCGTGACTCATTCTAACAAACTTAACTTCTATTTCTATCTTTTAATCTAGTAATTACGATATGAAGTAATCATGTTGGCAGGAATAAGCCACCATAACGAAACTTCCATGATATCGGCCAGTCGTCACATTGATTGGTCAATGCATGTAATGGCACCAACAAGCCTGCATTGAGCTCTCTTACGTCCACAATATTGGCGACTGTAAATAGGGATATATCCACGCACTTATATCTATACAACAAACAGTGTGAACTCACCCTTGACCCAGATCCAGTCTTTCACGGTCTCTTGTGCTCCTGCCCATAGAACAGACACGCCTGAATCTTGCATGTATTTTGCTAGAAAGTCATTGGTGGCTTGGTCAGCCACATGTACTAAAGTCATACCCATATGAGTGCAATTGTTTAAGGCTTCCTGCCATGTTTGGCTTCCTGCTTGCATCACGTAGCAGATGTTATTCCTTTCCCGTCCTGCGCAACTTTGACCTGAAACCAAAATAGGCAGTTTAGTATGATCAAGGTATGTGTGTATGTTTACATGTACTTACATTTTGATAATTAAAAACTTCTATTTGGGTCAGGTTTACACATTACTGGTAGGTTTTTAAAGAATATACAAGATTTATCTAGAACTACGTTTGTCCCCCCTGTAAAATACCTTCACTTTACGTATATTATGTCCAAATGTATCGCCAGTTATTTCATTAACGATATCATTTTCATGACGCTAGGAAGATTATATCATTATAATAGTCACGATTAAAGACCGATAAAGAGTACGGAAGTCAGTTGTATTGTGTGAGTTAATGATTAGTACCTAACCCGACGTGATTCACCTTCAATCTATACATGCCGAAAGGTCAATATTGGATACGCTTCGTAGCCAGCGTGCAAGAAGGTATGCTGTGATTTACGTATTGAAGCAAAGTGGCTAACCAGTTTCATCTTGTCAAAGATATCTTGACTGTGTAAAATGAATACAATGGAATAAATTTGAGGTTCTCAATCCAGACGAGCCAATAGTTGCCAGGCTTGAATTAGAGAAATAAAAAACCCGGTTTCATGGTTTGCTAAAATTACCGAGCCTGACCCAATCTTTACCCAATCACTTGCTGTCTAATGTTATCAATAACTGCGTGATGCTTCCATGTATCTTCTTAATGACAAAGTTACAGAGCTTAGACAACAAAAATAATGGCCGCTCAAATTTTTATGATATTGTAGGCAACGACATACAATTTGCATCATAAAAGAATTACTAACGGGACAATAGGCGAGGGCAAAAACAGAAGTTTGAAGAACTGCTTAAAAGAGGGCACTGTAGTCAGCGGAGTGCTACGGTTGTGCATTCCCGTTACTTTACATTGTAATTTGCAACTTAATAACTTGAAAAGTACTGCACATAGAAAAACAAAATTTCAGACAGTAAATCTTGATGTATAACTAAATGCCTTACAAAAATCATATAACCACAGATAGATAAGCTACAAGTTTATTCAAGATTGCATTAACATAAAAACTGATGGACAAATATGCATTAAACGAAACAAGTCATACTTTAAACAGCAATTTCAATCTTATGAATGGCCACAGAAATACAAAAGGCGCAAGTGCAAATGTCATATGCAAGGTCTGTGTTGAATTGTTCGTATAGTGAGCAGTGACGCAGCCTTTGTCTGCATTTTGTGTGTCTTAACAACGTTTTTCTTTGGCAAACATTATATATGTACCACTTGAACATACTTTTACAATGGTATCCTCTATTCATTATGCCTTCAAAAGTAGGTGATATCCTCAAATGTACTTTATACCATGTTTAACTTTTTCAATCAGCTGTAAGGCAAATATTAATATGAATCCTTTTGTTGATTCCAGCAAAAACCTACAACTTCGTGCCGAGAGATTAAATGTTCATTACTAGTTCCATATGTCATTTCAGTGTCGCTAACGTTGTTAAGTGATAACAGGTTCTCCGCAGTTGGACAAATGTATATGTAAACTGTCTTGAAGTGCACTTTGGCCACATTACATCTGTCTCTTCTGTACGCACGCATGCAGACAATGTATATATATATATATATATATATATATATATATATATATATATATATATATATATATATATATATATATATATATATATATATATATATATATATATATATATATATAATTACAGAAACAAACTTTTTTGTGTGAATGTGAATAAGTTGCGCATTTTCCCCTGCTTTGTTATGTTGAGTATACGTTTTTCCCTCACATATTGTCGATAGAGCTTAGCTGCAGCAACGCATAATGAGGCATGAATGGTTCAAATTAAAAACACAACTGTCTGGCAACCATGTATAAACTGCTTGCTACTTTGACATTACCCTGTAAAGGGGTTGTCAAGCATGCTCTTCGCCTTTCCTGAATCACATGCTGAAGCTGGTTGAGTGGACTTACCTATCAAGATAAACCATTATGTTTTCATTGATATTTTCGTTATTTGAATTCGAGAAATTGGGTTCTACTTTTATGTCGAGGCAAAGGACTCCATTGGACTGTCCGATGCTCCATCGGTCTGATTTAAGTGAGGAGAACCCCAATAATAATTGCAACAGCAACAAGAACCGTTTGATATTAATTTTGAAGTGCAGAGTTCGCGCATGGTTTGCAAAAGCCTTACCTTTTCCGCACTCAGCAAGAATCAATGGAGATGCTGCTTGCAAAACCCTTCTGAAAAAAGCCCACTTTGCCCTAACTCCATAGGTTTCCATTTCAATAAAGTTCGCCTGGGGATAATGTATCGTACACACAGTCCGTACTCAACTTGGATACATTTAAAAAAAATATTAAAATTGCTATTACCTGGCGCTTACAGAAGTATAACCTTTAACATACAGAAATGTTTATTACGAAAGCAGCAACATACAAGATAAGTATACATTCTGGCTCAAGTTCATTCAAGTCTGTGCTGACGAGAATGTTCTCTATTCATCTACGTATATTTCTGTCTGTTTATCATTTTCAATATTTCTATTATGAAATGTTGTACGCACAGCCATAAATGCGTCAGATGCCCCGGCCACCGTCACTTGGGCACGTGAAGGATTCTTGGCAACAGCAAAACTGTTTGCTTGCCCAACGTGTTGTACTGCGCTTAGATGTGTTTCTTGTTCCTAAAAGGTCATGTTCACTGTTTATTTATTCTTAGATCTATTCATCTTACACACATGCTAGTACAAAACTCACATTAAGAAGCTTCCTGGGATACATCCTCCTATTGCTCTCGATCGAGCTAACCTGCCAACAACTATTCACCAGAAGCGTACTAATAATACATGTTACAACGATTCCAGACGGGAAAAAAGACAAATGTTTCAAATACCACCATGCTTGTATTTTCAGACAGAAGTCGAATGGCCCAGGTCAACAATTGTGCTGGGATACGCCACAATGTGTGCGCCTTGAGCCACGCCTAGAAAGGCTGAAAGCTGTTGACCTATATTGACCGTAAGCACCTGATACCCCTGAGGAAACAAACTTTAAGGGTACAGCAACATATACAAATATATTTTGTGAAGATCATTATGTCATCTTTCCATTTAGCCATGAAACTGAAATTATGTTGAAAGTATCAGTTTGTTAATTTGACTAGTTGAGACCGGACCGGGTATGGTGAAGGTCACTGATCACGCCAGTGGGCATGGTCAACGATATATCGCAGAACTTCCTCAGACTTTGCAACATTATACTATGAAGTAAGAGCGTATCTTTGTCAACATGAACACAGGTGCACAAAAAATAAAATTCTTATCTGCGCCCCCCCCCCATTAAAAGTGTATTGGAGTTAATACGTTTCGACCAAGAACTGATGGTTGCAGCATATTTTGCTATTTACCAAGTTCGCACAGATGTTGGAATTGAATGATTTGTATTGCAATAACACGTGTAGATTATACACAGAAAAGATTATAATCAAAATAATAAATACCATATAAAACAACTTTAAAAAAGATTTTAAAATATTTCATGCTGTCAAAATTAACAGAAATATCAGGCCATTGGACACCAACATTTGCACACCATGGTTCAGATATATTTCTTTTTTTTTCTACTTTTTCATTGGAAATGACCATGAAAGAAAACTGTCGCACATTGTCACGTGGAAGTGTTTTGTTTAAGTATATCTTCAACAGTATGTGTGAATTTTAATGTTGTTAAATAAAAGTATGAATATTTCCGCTGAAGAAGAAAAGTGTGCACTTGGTCTACCCGTTGTGTGCTTTGTACACTGGCGTAAACGTTGACAAAAAATGCACAGCCCCATATTTGATGGGGATGGCTCAAAAAATGCACAGCCCCATATTTGATGGGGATGGCTCAAAAAATGCACAGCCCCATATTTGATGGGGATGGCTCAAAAAATGCACAGCCCCATATTTGATGGGGATGGCTCAAAAAATGCACAGCCCCATATTTGATGGGGATGGCTCAAAAAATGCACAGCCCCATATTTGATGGGGATGGCTCAAAAAATGCACAGCCCCATATTTGATAGGGATGGCTCAAAAAATGCACAGCCCCATATTTGATAGGGATGGCTCAAAAAATGCACAGCCCCATATTTGATGGGGATGGCTCAAAAAATGCACAGCCCCATATTTGATAGGGATGGCTCAACATTTTCATCATTTTTAACTAGTTCTTGCAATACGCAAAGGGGGGGGGGGCGGGTGGCTCTGTACACTTTCACAGAATATGGAAAATTAAGGTCAACTTTTGGCCTATTTTATGCAATTTTGCTTCGATCTTTTTATTATTATTATTATTATTATTATTATTATTATTATTATTATTATTATTATTATTATTATTATTATTATTATTATTATTATTATTATTATTATTATTATTATCATTATTATCATTATTATTATTATCATTATCATTATTATTATTATTATTATTATTATCATTATTTTTGGTTTTTTTGAAAATCATAATTTTTAAAGTACTAATTTAGGGGGAGGGAGGGGGGTCATGAAATTTAGTGCCCTAAGTACTAATTAAAAAATGAGGATAATGTTGAACCATGACTTAGTAAATCGATAATTTATCACAGTGACCCCTGTCTTGAGCCACCACTCCAACGACAGACCACCTGTTTTCTTTCTTTCTTTCTTTCTTTCTTTCTTTCTTTCTTTCTTTCTTTCTTTCTTTCTTTCTTTCTTTCTTTCTTTCTTTCTTTCTTTCTTTCTTTCTTTCTTTCTTTCCTTCCTTCCTTCCTTCTTTCTTTCTTTCTTTTTTTCTTTCTTTCCCTTTTTTGCACAACTTGAGACAAGTTGGGAGTTAAGTATCCAAACAATTCACATTCTGACTTGTTCTGATAAAAACAAAAACAAAACAAAAAACAAAACAAAACAAAAAAAAAAAACTTATATCGGGCAACAGAGTTTACTTTAATGCCCAACCCTGATCGGATTATTAATCAGGACCGACATGGGATCACCGAATCTGAATACATGTATCATGTCGGAATGACACATTCTTATGTCTTATCCTATCCTATAACAATATTTGCGGATTCGCTATTTTACTAATTAAACTTCCTGTTTTGTTTTCGCGTTATCTTGAATAATATTGTCGCAATGAATTTGCTTCTATACACGTCATGATTTGTTGGTAGATAAGTTTTATGCGGTGGTCAGCAAACAACATGACGACAGGACAGACAATGGTAGGTAAATTAGATTAGTCATTGGTTGATGGTAACGAGATGCAGACAGTTTGGTTCTGTTAATTCTTATAACCCTATGTTTTTGTCTGCACTTTTATATGGACATACGACAATGTTTGATGTGAAAAAAATAGATTAAAAGAAAATTACTTTAGCGTACCCGGTGCCCAACTTTATACCGATAAAGGACGAGTGTGTCAGTAAAGCAGGAACGAACCGGATCCATTAAATGAATCAGATCCATTAAATGAGTCAGATCCATTAAATGAATCAGATTCATTTAAAGTGGCCGTGTCTTTTTGGCTGTAATGTGACACATATAGTAGTAGTCCCTTGGTTTCAAAAGAAAAACAAACAGGAATCTGTGGTTTCTGTTGATAGATGAAATAGATCTATATTACTTCTGACTGCTACATTGTACATGTTAGGGCAAGATATAAACACGTGTTTCTGTCACACGTTAAAGACGGG
Organism: Hermodice carunculata; assembly: GCA_964020975.1. Taxonomy (NCBI): domain Eukaryota; kingdom Metazoa; phylum Annelida; class Polychaeta; order Eunicida; family Amphinomidae; genus Hermodice; species Hermodice carunculata. Next base: position 2,122,068 of record CAXHWN010001621.1, on the reverse strand, counting down.
CTTGGACGTTTTACGTGCCTGACAGGGGTTAAAATGTCGTGCACAATATTATCTCATACGCCGATGTGAATCGTCGAAAGGAAAACAATTGATGAAACGTAAAGTAACCGACAGTGATAAACCAACTGGAAAGTATTGAAAGAAATATCTTCATCGACTTTTGTCGATTTTCTCGTAAAATGTTTACCTGTAACAAGAATGTAACACGAAACTGACAAGAACATGAAACATATCCCAAGCAGAGACGTTTAAAGATTTCAAGCCAGGCCACGACTTGTAGCATGTGCTAAAATAATTGCATTTCCGCGATTTCGATCCAAGACAACACTCGCCCCATTTCCAAGTTCCTCTTGATCGCTTACTGCCTATTTCGTCTTGCTGTCTCGGTCACAGCGGTTTGACTGTGTGGTTAGTTTAACTAAAGACGTTTTTGTAAACTCTTTGCCATATAGTACATTTCAGGAGTATAATTCATTTTACCTTTTTATTTAGGAGCCCACAATGGATCCACATGCAATACAAACAGAGACGTCTTCAGAAGGGGGTGAACAACCACATTAATTTACCGAGAACAAGTCAACCCAAACCACTTTATCGGTCCTCTAGCACAGATATTTATAGGAGAGTGGGTTAATGAATTTATCAGATTGTTCTTATACCGGTAGACTTAAATGGGCAGGAACCAAACAATATCATGTCCAAGACATTTTACATTCAACTCGCGAGGGTTACTTTACACCTGTGCTAAATACAGATAATTTCCAACATAGTATCGGGCGAACTTAGAGACAGATATTGGCACATGAGTTTATACATGGTAAATCTGAGTTTGTGAGCCACAAAGCAACAAAAATATGCCCATAAGAAATAAAAGACGCACGAAATGACGGTCAAGAAAAAATATTATATCGCAGTGAAATTACCACTGGTACCGTGCCCCGCACATGGCAACAGGGTTGTGTACACCCTCCGCCATGTTGTTTATGCCACCCGCTGCAATCAAACAAATGAACACTTACCTGAGGAATATTTTACAAGTGATATGAGGTAAAATCCAAGTATGAAGGACCGGATGGTCCTGTTTTTTTCCTTTTTAGACATCGTCATAACTCTATCATTTTTAACAGGTAAGTGTCCCTGTCGGTGTAAAGCGCCGTCTCTCCGCACCATGAGTAATCATAATCTAAAGCCGTTGCTATATTTGTGTATTGATCTCCCATTTATTTACAAGCGAACAGTTTGCTTTGCTTGCCTGCCCAGGCGCATCGAGCACATGCGCGGCGTCCTTCAAGGCCAACTCTCAATTTCACTTATGTTTATAGCTACAAAACTGTGATATTTGGGATATTATTTCAGCAGTTTCCTGAAAATTAAAAAATGGCCTGAGCAGATTTGATTTTTCTGATATCTGTAAATTTCAGCTGTGATTTTTTTCTAACAAATTTATAGCTTTTTAAGTGCTCTTGATTTTTTTCAATTAAGCAAAATAATTATCGAAGAATGAATATTTTGTGTACATTTTTTCTTCATCCATACATTTTTTTACGCTTGTGTATTTTTGTATGTTTCATACTCTTTGTTTCTTCCTTGATGTCTGATTTTTTCATGTTTGATGGCGCGTTAAGACCTTAAGTTCTATGTAGTTCTTTCTTGGATTCTGTTCGTTCTTTTCTATCGTCAAAAACTGTTACTGCTTCCAAGTTTTCTCTTTGCACTTGCCAGATACATACGAACATCAATAGTTTGAAAACAAATGTCTGCCTAATTTTGCTGTTTTGGGAGTTAAAGCACACACACACACATACACACACGCACACACACACACACACACACACACACACACACACACACACACACACACACACACACACACACACACATATTATATATATATATATATATATATATATATTTCAATTTAAGGGCAATTTTCTAACTGAAAGTCCACTGCTGTCATCTAAAACAAATCTTTCTTTCATACTTTTCCTGCAGCCACACTTTCTTTCTTTCTTTCTTTCTTTCTTTCTTTCTTTCTTTTTTCTTTCTTTCTTTCTTCTTCTTTCTTTCTTTCTTTTCCTTCCTTTCTTTTTTCTTTCTTCTTTCTCTTTCCTTTCGTTTTTTATTTCTCTTTTCTTTCTTCTTGTTCTTCTTTCTTTCTTTCTTTCTTTCTTTCTTTCTTTCTTTCTTTCTTTCTTTCTTTCTTTCTTTCTCTCTTTCCTCCCTACCGTCCAGTCTTGTGCTTCCTTCTTCTTTCTGTCTTTTCATTCATTCTTTCTTTCTCTCTCTCCGTCTGTCTGTCTGTCTGTCTTTCTTTCTTTCTTTCTTTCTTTCTTTCTTTCTTTCTTTCTTTCTTTCTTTCTTTCTTTCTTTTGTTCTCTCTATCTCCCTTTCGCATTCCATTCATTCATTTATCCATTCTCTTGATATTTCTTTTATGGTTTCGTTTCTTGTATGATAATATTCTACTCCACATTTCACCAGAAGTATTTTAGTTGTTATATAATATAATTTGCTGATATCGCGTATCAATAAATACTACGATTTAGAGGTATACTTAAATCATTAAAAAAATAACAAAAACGTTAATTAGATATATTATAATATAAATGAATCACAGAAATATTGCTTTAAGCAACCACATCGAATGGAAAATAGAATTTAGAGATAGCGTTCAATCTTTGATAAACATCAATGATTCGTGTAGCGATAATGCTGAATACAAGTCCAAAATTGCCCTTTCAAAATGTGACTGGTGCAGATTTTGGTAGGGTATTATTATTATTTTTTTCATTAATGAACCGTAATATTGGTTTTCGATCTTTTCATTACATAATTCAGTGAAAATTTAAACCTCCGAGCTAATTGGTCACAAATATGTTTTTAGTCAATTTCTGTTTGTTTGTTTTTTTTTTTTTTTGTTGTTGTCTGACGCAAAACAATTTGCGCAACGTCACATTGTGATTTATTAGTTGTACGCATGACAATGTGTAATATATTGAGAATCGCCATCGTGTAACTGGACACCGGTTCAGAGATCGATGTGACCAACAAGTTCCGTTCTAGCGATACATTACATCTCTTTGCTGTCATTGTTCAGTTGAAATTTATGAATATGTGTAATGTTTTTCTGAACTATTTTATGATGTGCGACTTCACTGAGAAAAGGTGAAGGCAGTGAACAGGAGGGAATAAATGTTATTGGCACTATGTCCTGTAGCACAATGGAATGAGGAGACGTGGTCATGGAAGACTGTGGACGGGCCGAGAACACGCAGTTTTAGGCCTACTCGTGATTTTTCACACAAATCTTGATAAGCCCCCCTTGTTTCCCATCAACACGCCCGTAGTATGGTGGATGATTGTCACCATAACGTGCCGAGAAGGTTCGAGATTTTTGCGGAAGTTGACCTGCATGTCCCGTAGGATGCAATTTTGATAGAACTTCATTCACACCAACATGTCTTTGGTTGTTAGGAGTATATATCTAGATTTTCTGATGGACCAGTTCCTAAATTGCAGTAACACGGGAACCACACAAGTACCTTGAATAATTGGTATAATTCTAACCAATAAACTTAGGTAAAAACATTTTCGCGTCCCATTAATTGAGTATCAGATATATGTAAGCATATTTTTCAGTATTAGGGCGACCATATATGAATACATATAATTAGAAAGATAACCAGACCTATGGGGACCAGCTTTTGGTCCCCTCAGGTCTGCTGTCTGCCTAAATCTTACACTTGATGTACATATATTACAGAAAAACATGACCCATATTCTTAAATTCCAAACCCAACAATGACAGCAAAGAGATTCCAGAGTTACCAAAGCATCAACATTCATCTTCCAATACCAATGTGAAGAAACAAATTTCACTCCTGACCGGAGACAGGCAGTCACCCATGAAAGGCAACTGGTGGTTTTAAACCGGTCTTCTCAACCTTTGAAATATTTTTCATTAACTACAGACTATAGTGTTTCAAAAATGTATAGGCCTAACCACTCAAAACCCAAATTTTATTACTTCTGTCAAAAACAAAAAGAGACCTGGTAGGCTTATCACTTTTAGTCCTCCTGATTTGTCATATGCATCCACCATTGCTTAAATATTTTATATGTGAATTGTATCTGTGAAAAATAAAAATTAAAAATGAATAAATTGTACCATAGGCTTGATAGTAACTACGTTCAACATTGTGAAATTAGAATTTTAACTGTATGCTTGAAATGAAGAACGGGAAAATTTATACACTTAAAAATAAGTACATTTGAACTAATTCTAGGCATGGGAACAACATTTATTAAAGTTTTAGGACCACCCCTAGAATCTCCAGACACTTTAAAATTCGCACAATAGCACAAAGATAAAGATCAATGGATTCAAGCGAGTATATTATTTGGCATATGACCATTCTAATTACGAATCCAAATTTCATTGCATCACATGGAACCTTAAGTGGTATTTAGTGGTACTGTGTTGTGTTGGTCATTTGGGCAGAAACATGGTCACAAGACGGCTGTTCCTTAAAATGTATTGTGGGCAGGGTCATTCCACAAATGTATAGACTCCTATCAATTGAACAAGAGTAATAAATAAAGAACAAATCGTACTCTTTGGTTTGGTACAACTTGGGATCAGATATACTATCCCCAACACTACCGCCATCAGAAAAGTGTCTCTTTAACTGAACTTCGAAGCGAAAGTGAATGATGAATCATGCATTTATAGTAATATTCCATTTCATTAAATTTTGCGGTAGACTCAAACCACAAAATGCCGAAGCTCTGATGGTACATGGGTAGATTCTCCCTTTAAAATGATAAAAAAAAATGTGCATTTATAGTGATATTTCATTTCATTAAATTTTTCGGCGGACTCTTATCGTAAAATGCAGAAGCCCTGATATGTTGTGAGTAGACTCTCTGATTTAAACTACCTAAAGAGACTATTCGCAGATTAAGAGCACACCTGATAATCCCTTCGCTGATTTCGATAGGAAGATTCAGCCCTATTTATATATATATTCATACAGATTGTGTGGTTTGTTGGCATATACTTTGTCGTAACTTTTTTTTATTTGTCTGTTTGTTTGTTCGCTTGTTTGTTTGTTTGCTTGTTTATTTATTTACAATTTGAGCAAGCATAACTTGATCCCGACAGCATTGTATTGCGGCATTTTATTGCGATTTTAGTCAGCGTAACTTGATGCCAACAGTTTTGCATTTTGTCATATGCTTAAAGATGTCGCCTTAGATTGGTCTTTCAATGATAATGATCATAACTGGTTGCGACATTTCGTAAAATTTAGCACAAAGAGTTACACGATATAATCATCTGAAGAAATTGATCAGAAGATGACCTCCTTTTATTACCGTTTGATCTACAAGTCATTTTGTCTGGTTGGATAATACCTTAGCACGCCAACTATAGGGTTTTTTTTTATCATGAAATGTTTATTTCTTAAATGTCTGCCTTACAATATTTCTTCATTTCATTGGCAGAATGAAACGAGTTTACACTAACGAAACAAACCTAATAAACTTCACAGTTTTATATTTGTCAAGTACTTCTGAGACTTTACTTTGACATTCTCTTTCTTACACAAAATATATACATCCACATTTTTTTCATCATGTTTCATACAAAAGCTTTTAAAAATGACAAAACAAAAAAGTGTTTATAATTTCATTTACCCAATAGTAACTTCTATTTCCAATTCTGTAGCCTAAAACTAATGTCTTGAAACAGAAGTCCTACGTTTCACATCCTAACAACTTAATTCCTTTTTTTTCCCACATTTTGCCATAATATATCTAGTCTTTTACAATTGAAAGACAGATGTTTATAAAAGTCAATACAATCAGAGAATATACAAAGAAAATAGCTTTGAGCTTCCATTTGTGTAATAACTGACCACATGGTAATATAAAGTGTGTCAGCTTAATCCGAAATTGCTTTATCTTGTTTTCCCTCAAACCAAAGTATAAAAATTACCATAGTGCATCCCATCTTAAGTTAAAAGTATTAAACTTGATAGCCCATATTTTCTCAACATATGGTTTTTTAACCTTATGTTCGAGTATAATTTTATAACAAAGGTTATCTTTAACTCAAAGAAAATCAACACTTCTTTTTTTCATGGAGTATGTAAAGATTAGGATAAACGTGAACTGAGGTAGCTATTGAGGTTATGTATTTCAAATATGTTTCCACGTCTTTGGAAGAGCTTGGACCAATATACTTATATCTGAAAACCAGTTACTTTTATTGGCAACCAACTATAAGGGTAGTGTGGTACGTTTGATTCTAATCAATTTGGTTCAGTGAGCTGTTGAAAAGCAGGAGCTGCCCATAAATGGTATGTTTGATCACCTGTCCTGCAGAGGGCGCCCATTGCTAGTCCCTTTTCAAGGTACGTTCAAAATGTCTACAAAACAACATATTTACCCAAAACATTTGTGTTTGTTTGGCAGTTTTGAATTTTCATCTCCGCCTTTGGTGCAGACAGATCCTTGAGAGCCATGCAGTCAATTGAGTATGTAAGTTTATTTTGTAAGCATTACATAAATCTGTAGCTCTGGTCTAGAAGTTAAATGACGCTGCCCCGTTGGACACCACACCAACTGTAAGTTAATGTGGGGGTGTTTAATCCTTATTAATTTTGTTCGGTGATCTGCTTAGAATAAAAAGCAACTGCCCATGAAATTAATAAACTTTTACACCCGAACTTTAAATCTTATTGCTGTATAGAAAATTGCAATGATATTATGCAAATACACAATCAAGAATGACAAAATACACAAACCAGTACAAAACAATGCAGATGGAACAGAAAAGCTTGGAAGTTCCATAGGGGAGGCAAACTTAAATGAGTTAAAAAATCAGTAGATGATGGCTATGATGATGAATTTGAATTTAAACTATCGTTTAATGCCGAAAATTCTGGAAAAATATCGAATACCTGATTAAACAATATTTTATGTTAAATTTTGAACAATGCAGAGCTACATTCATTTCACTTTTTTCGATATTATGCTTTGCTTATATCCAATCCACCAAAGGTGTTTTTTTTCTGGTCTTGATAATGTCTCACCACTTGTCCTGCATAAAACTCAAATTAATAGTCCTTTTCCAAGAAACATCCCAAATTTCACAAAACTACAAACATAGTTTGCCCAAAATCCTAATGTTTCTTTACAACGGTTTCAAGTTTTGAGCTCCCTGTGAAGCAAATACATTCTTCAAAGCCTTTCGGTCAAATGGGTATGTAAGTTTATCATATCAGAGCTAGGAGTGCATAAATCTAATGGTATCTGGTCTGGCTTTGAACAATACCTTTAAACACAAATTATGAGGTAATATGGAATGTTTGATCCCAATTACTTTGACACAGTCATCTGCAAAAAAGCATCAACTGTCGACAAAGTAATGTTTCGCCATCTGTTTTACAGAAGGCGCCTGTTGCTTATCTTTTCAAAATGAAGTTTGAAACATCGAAACAAGCGACCTCAACATGGTCAGCTGCGTTCAAACTATGACTATACAAATTCACATTAGTTATCCTTGACACATTGTAAAAGACCGGAAATAATAAATGAAGGGATCACAATAAAAATGCACAAAATCGGCAAGGTCTTGCCCAGTTGCCTCAAGCATGTAAGAGAGACATACCATAGTAGGCTAAAGTTGTACTAACTTATCATACAGGCAAGGTATGTTTACTGCTAAACAATTCAATATAAATGATGAATAAAATATATTATATGTCTGCTGTAAAGTGACTTCATTGCCATATAAATAATCAATTCCCTGAAAATTAACTATGGAAAAACTATGCATCAATTTGAAAAATGGTATCAAGCACAAGCATTTTGACTTTCCATTATGTATATATATATATATATATATATATATATATATATATATATATATATATATATATATATATATATATATATATATATATATATATATATATCTTTGATGACCCTTTGATGCTGGTAGACTTACTTATGTACAGTCCCTAATCTTGGACAACTCCCAACACAGTGCTTCATTTGTACTGGAATAAATGCAGTGAACTGGGCCGTGTCGATCATTTGCACATACCTGCGTCCATTGAACCCTTTTTTAAGGAATGGGGATTTGCTGCAGTTGGTATGTGCGTTTTCCATTTTCGGCTGGATGATTGGTGCCGAAGGTTGCTGGTTCAAGACCTGGCCCTTTAATGGCGATAAAACTACATTATATATATATATATATATATATATATATATATATATATATATATATATATATATATATATATATATATATATATATATGTATACATATATATGTATATATATACATACATATATATGTATATATATATATATATATATATATATATATATATATATATATATATATATATATATATATATATATATGTATATAAGGCGATTAACGCAACCCATGTGACACACTTAATTGCAAAGTATTGTTTGTTCCATTGTTTAAAGTGTATGCAAGTACAAAAAGTAGCCTCGATGTCCTCTTTATTTAACTTTATTGCCAACATTGACAGTGGTAAGTCCCAATATATATTGTACATTACATTCGACAAATTAACCCTTCATTGACACTACTCGCAGATATATATTGGCTTCTACCTCTTCAAAATATCTAGTCGGGACTTACCCACACGGACCTGGCTGCCATTTTGAAGATTGTGGATTCTGCACCCAATGGTTTGTAATCGAGGACAGTAATCGAGCGATGGGGGTAGGGTGTGTTATAATATATGAAACCAAAAGTACATATTTTTCAAATATTTCAGAGCATCAATAATGATATGAAATATGCCGTTTTGTAGTGTAAATTATTCATTGGACCTCTTACCCCCACAATGCTTTGCGCCATGTTCAAAATGACGCCGATCAGAAGCCTTTGAAGTATCTAAAAATATTATGCAGCCTTCTTTCCCCATCGACTGCTTGACTTAGTTTATGTACGATGTTAATTAATTGGTTCACAGTGCTGTCCATTTTTTAAACCCAGAGTTGCAATATGTCAATAAATTATGGCTTGTCAGAAAATCGTTAAATGTATTAAAAACACACAACTCAGATATAGCACAAAGTAGATAAACTGGTCTGTAATTCTTTACAACTTGAGGATCGTCTTTTTAAAAGACAGCTGAAACATTACCTTAATTCTTTCTCGGATCACGAAAGATGGAAGTGCAGAGCGAAAGATTAAACAATTTAGCCAATGGGACTTGAATGAACTTCATTTCGCTTTACCTCAGACAATTAAGGCATTCTCCCGAAAAACAGGAATAGATAGCAATAAATACAAAGATATCAGAAAGAGAAATTCTTCATTGTTGTCTAACTCTTTAAAATTTGTAAATGTTTCATCAGCCAAATCTATAAATTTTTTTACGTGGACTAGAAAATTTTGTGCTATCAAGGAGGTACTGAAATTCATTTCCTATAGAAGAAATTGTATCACAAAGTGGTTGATCAGGTGGTGTTTTTATCGGTCTTTTGTGTCTACCAATTTTAATGGGGAGATTATGTGCACTGATTCTAAGTCGTGTAAGACTTTTTTTACTGTACCATTTTTAATTACATATAGATATTTTTCTAATTGGAAATTTTCTTTAAACTTAACGTACGTTCTCAATTTTTTATCCCGTTGTAATTGTATTTTGAATTCCATTGCAATAAGAATATGCATGAATATATTCAGCAAACAAACGCAGGACCCTATTTGGAATTCCATGAGGACCACCTATGTTACTAATTTATAACTTCTTGAGGAAGGTCGAAAACTCGTTATCTGCAATGAAAATGCCCCCTAGCCTCTGATCCGTTCAATAAGTAATTGTAGGTAACTCAGAGATGAAATCATCCTTTATCCACTGGGAAGCAAAATAATCGTTCAGGCGATTTGTTTTGTCAAGAGAAGTTAGAAAAATAGACCCATTGTCCATTAATGAAGGTATTGCTTTACTTGAGATCCACGCACAAGCTTGCTTCAAAGTTTGCCATCACCTTTTTGGCTCTGTTTTTTGTTAGAAAGAATGTCACGTACCTTTGTAAAATAACTCTGTTTAACTATCCTGACCAGATAAACAACTTCATTTCTGAGCCCACGATACCAAATCCAGACATTTTCACCACCCGACATTTTGGCCCGTCTGTAGGCGCGGTCTCGAACTCGCATGTGGTAGCGAAAATTGGCGGCCATAGATGGCTCATCCTTGTGTCTTATAGTAACTTGTATCTATTGTATACACTCTATCGCTACATCTGATAGAAAATACGTTATACTTTGACAAGTGTCATAAACTTTATCATCAACAAACATAGCGCCCAAAGGAGCTGACTACAGCAAGTCGTGCATTTTGTTATAATAAACCTTATTGCATTGTCATATAACCCCCTTAAAAGAATAACCTTTTCCCATACAAATGTCTGTTTTCAGTAAAATGCATTCATGATCGCAAGTACAGAGAGGTGCCAGGTTTACGGCAGTAAAATATACAGTATCTTTAATAAAAAACACAATGTCCGGGAAAGAGTGACCTCTTGATGGTTCAGTTACAAGTTGCTTGAAATCTAAATCATTGCAGGTATTTATAAATTCCCATTCAAACGTAGTGCTACAAGTTCCATCATCGACGGAAATTCAAAGAGGAATAAAGTTACCGGTCACAATTAATACATGCGGGGATTTAACAGTAATTTTTCCTGTCAGCTGTTGAAAGCGATCAAGAAAACACCTGCTTTCGGCCAAGTTTTGACCTAGTGGTCAGTAAAAAGTTGCTGTAAATGTCTTGTACTTTTAAAGGACTCTAAATACACCATTTTTGAAGAAAACCAACAATACCGCCCTCCACGGTACTACTTATTGATGCAATGGTAGCTAAAGCATAAATTTCTGGGTTAGTATGGTCATGAACTACAGATTGGTGCACAGGTCAACACTCGTCCCGTACTAATTGTAGCAAACGCAGTGATAATGAAAATGGCCGGGTTTTATGTTGGTTATGTTTATTTCTCTTCCAAAACAAATGTCAAAATTGTAAAAATGTTTTGGTTTGGTTCATAATAATATTGTCCAAAGAAAGGTTGCCATATTTTTATACCTTGTTTAGTTTATGAAATATCGCTGTGCAAAGTTAAAAAATCTACCTTGTCAAAGAAAAACAAGAGAAAGTCGGGGGTTTTTACACTTCAGAAAGCTATATTTCCTGAACTAAGCAAGATATCTAAAAATTTGGCAACCTTTTTGGGATCATATTGTTAGGAATCAAATGGAACCATTTTTTACAGTTTTATCATTTGTTTCAAAGAAAGAATAGACGAAAACAGCATAAAACACGACCAATTCATTTTCACTGTGTTTATCTAACAATTAAGCAAGCATAATGATTGATATTTGCACGTATCTATAGTTCATGATCATACTAACCCAAAAATATATACTTTAGCTGTCTTTGCATCAGTAAGTATGTACCGTATCAAGCTCTAAAGTTGGTTTTCTTCAAACCAGTCACATGTATTTAGATTCCTAAGTTGTTTCGATGACTACAAATTTCGGAACTGGTGAACTACGATCATACCTTAATCTTGGGTTAAGTGACAAAGATGTATAGATTGCTACACCACCTCCTGATCTGTTGCGATCACATCCGAAAGGAAAGCTAAAGAATATCATAAGAAAGGACCCGGTATAAGTATATGAAACATATGTTTCTACCCAGACGCATGCTCTTTCTTCACAAAGAAGGATTAGTTACACTGGAATTCTCAAATGAACACAAGAAGAAGACAATTCTTGCTACCACTGAGCACAGCAAAATATTTATAAGCAAATATCTTGGCCAGCTCCAAGTACATAGTAACCGACGATTGTATTGCAGCGCCACTGACTTTGGAGAGTTATACATTAACGCATACCTGCCTTTGGCAGGATTTCGTCAGTACAGAGTGAACGTTAAAATCGATGGCAGCAAGTTAAAAGTTATAGCGGAAAACATCATTTTGTAAGTCTATCTACTGGTAAGCACCAACATAAAAGCACAGGATGAAGAAGGAGACAGCAAGGAACAAAGGCATACCTTTATAGGCTCGGTATTTGTTATCACAGGCCTTGTAATATTCGTATAACTATGCAAGAGGAATTAGAAAGCTCATTCAAAGCATAGTTATAAGTACAACACAAAAGTAGCTAAACCAGCACATACATGAAAGCAAAATGTATGTATAAAATACGTTGGTGACATCGTACAAACAGTATAGACCAGTTAAGTGAGGATTGTGTAGCATCTCTGCAAAGAAACGTTTATAGAAGAATGTCAATTAAATGTATGTCTACATGTACATATCACATGTGGTGTTCACTATTTGCAAGAAACAAGCGTTTGAAACAAATTAACTGTGTGCTTGTTAAAGCATGCAAAACACAGACAAAATAGTACTCTGTTGCAGACATGTGGTGAGCCTGTGCAGGGTGAAAAATTACAAACGTGTAACTCTCAAAGACTACAGATTGCAGTCCTTTAAGGTTATCGTGTAATGACCACTTATAAAAACTTGAGAGAGCCCGATATTAATCCATATGATGGGGGTCGTCACAAAAGGTCTGCTAGCTCAGATATCCGCATTTCAACAAGGCGTTTAGCATACAAAAAAGAAGTGCCACGTGGTCCACCGAATGGGCGAAAATCAGTGCAGCATAATTAATAAGTAACTATTATGTTAGTCAGACGATACACAAGGACCGAAAACTTTACGGCTTAATGAGCGGCTATTTAGCTTGGACAAGATTGGTAAATTCATGAAAAAAAAATTTCACACTCATTTTTCCTGTGTTATGAACATAGGATAAACGTAACTGCTACAGATAAACAGTTTTGATGGGCCGATTGCGAACTGTGGGTGAAAATGACCAGATTGATTTCGTATCTGACCTCTGAAGTTTTCAAGACGGGGTTTTAAGATGCAAGTCGGTATTTGCAAAAAACCTTTCCGTCGTAAGTTAGTCCGTATATCTGCAATTTCATTTTGCTTTTTTTTAATTATGGCGCAAGATATACCAAGCGTTTTCAATGTTTAATGAAATCCTCATTTATAAATAGACCAGTCCACTTGAGCTCGCTGCAGGCCCGAAGAACCTGAGAGCTCATCGAAAAGACAACTTTCGAAACATAGCGCCACCTGTCTGTCACACTGAAGGGGGGAACGCGTTCACTCTCACATGAAAGTCCCACGCATATGACATGTACTACCTTTTTGTTTGAATAGAGTGACCATGAATATCAATCTATTATATCTATGAACTTATTTTGTCTTAAATAAAGTGCAATTAGCAGTAATTTGGGGGCGTTTCGGGAGGGGCATTTGCTTGTTAGACAAGCTGGCCTGGTAGTGGTACAACATATTATAATATAAACATATTTATTTTCTCTGGATTGCCTAATAGTATACAGAGACTAATCTGGAGGTTCTCCCGTACATAAACGGACGCACAGGAATATATACAATACGCACTGGACGAAAAAAAGAAGACTAAATTCACAGCTTGCACAGGAATAATACAGCTGATACTAAATAATGGACACTTATAATTAGATAATATACCAACTCAGTAAATAAAACGTTTAGATTGTGAGATGAATGTCTGAACAGCCCCAAAGAAGAATACTTTATCGGTGTCTGGCAAATCCTTATTACCTTTCATGAGAATATTTACTAAAATATCACGACAGCACTGAACTATAAGAGTCGGATCTACACCTGGAGCGTGCAAGTGACACACAGTATTCAGTACACGGACCCTTTGCACAGTGAACTTGGGGCAGAGCAAAATGTTATATTTCGTTTCTTCAGTGGGATGACAGCATGCACATGTTGAGGCTGGAAGGATATTGACATGATATAGATGGACATTAAAAACAGAGAAGTTAAGACGTAGCTGCGTATGGCATATGTTTGGAAAACGACTTCCATGTTTTAAGTACGAGGGCTTTTTATCAACATTTAAGACTAGTAAATTAATTTAGATTTGAACTGCGGCAGGGAATCAGTGACACGAGCATCAACCGGGAGGTTATTCCAGAAGTTGATAGCAGACGCGAGAAATGAATCGCCGAAGCGATTGGTGGTAAACCTAATTTAGCTTATTTTAGTGCGATTTCTCAATAGGCGCCCAGTGGTGAATGCACCATCTCGAGGAACGAGATCATGTAGGTTTTATGGAGTCAACCTTTTATGCATGTTGAAGAAAATAATATAAGTTTGAAGTATTACTTTCGATTTGACAAAGTTTGCTATTCAAGCTCTTCGAGAAGTAAGACACGTGGAGTGAATCTAGTTGCGCCAAGGCAAATCCTGGCGGTCTCATACAGCACAGCTTCTATATATTGTGACAAGTTTTCAGTCCAATTGTCAAACAGGACACACCCAAATTCGAAGATAGGACAAATTATAGTACTATACAACCGTATGAGAGTGTGGCGATTGGACTTGTATTTGAGTCTGCGTAGAAGAGTCAGCCGTTTGCTGGCTTTATTGGCAATACGTGCTATATGCTGGTGCCATGACGAATTGCTTGGAATTATAACTCCAAGAAGTGTATGTTGAGTACCCTCAGGTATCGGTCTGTTTCCAAGAAGTAGGGGAGGAGGATGTGGCTTGTTTCGTTTACCTGAGAAGATCACTGAAATATATTTTACAGCATTAAATGTCATCAACCAGAGCTTGCCCCAAAGAGAGATTGGAACAAGATTAGAATTAAGGCTTTCGGCTGTGGCCGTTGGCTCGCGGACAATTTCAAGAATACTGGTGTCATCCGCAAATAAACGGATGTCACAGGTGATGTTGACAGTGATGTCGCGTATGTAAACGAGTAAAAGTAGGGGACCAAGGATGGAACCTCGGGGCACTCCATCCTGTACAGGATGTCATGATGAAGTCTGTCCTCCAATAGTAACGCGTAGAAATCGGTTTGCGCGATAGCTTTCTATAAATCGTAACATAGGATCTTCAAACCCCAATTGTTTCAGTTTAAAAAGTAGACCAGCGTGCCAAACTCTGATTGCGACTGTAGCCTGTATTGGCGTTCGTTGTGACCGATTGTATGATTAAATTCAAGGTGAAAGAATTAATTAGCTGCACTGCCATCTTAATTCTGAAAGTCAAATAAAAAGAAACCTAGGTACTTGTGAGCAAAATCGCAAGAGAAGCGCTTACGTTTACGAAGTTTCTATCCATCTACATTGTAGTTTTGTAGGTCTCACTACATTGATAAATGGCTAAATGACTGCGTTATCACCACAGCGGCAACACTTGATTGTTTTTCTTAGAAGAACGACACACATAGCATTTCGTTATTTTTTGTTATTCTTTTTGATTGCTCAATATTAATAGTAATTTCCATTTCAATGACAGAGTAAAAGTAACGAGCTTTGTGCTGTCCCTCGCTGCAAGCAATTATCCCTGAAGACCTGTTACGTGACCTACATATATTTGCTACCGGCCTCAGCCGTCAGCTGATTGTGCGGGTCAAGCGAATCCAACGTCAACTTTATCTCAGAAGTACATCGTAGCTTTCAGCGTTGCTGATGCTTCCTTATTGAAAACACTCACACCATGAAGGACACATTCAATACAACAATGGATTCCGCAAGTCAGAAGGCATCCCATCCCAAACGCTGGCCAAAACAAAGTAGTGAAGTATTTTGCTTGCTATGACCTGGTATTAACAGACATCCCACAGGAATGCACGTGAAAGTTAACCCTAAAATTCCATAACTAGTTCACTTTATATCTTTTAAAATTTACAGATGTTAAGGTAAACTTACAAGGGAAACATAACCGGAAGAATAATAGGAATAGTTTCCATTATCCCACATAAATCAATCGACTTGATTCCACATTGATGAGCGTGTTCAGCATTGTTTGCTATGCGATCGGTGGATACCATTGACGACCCTCGCCCCGCATTGAAGTTTCACGCTCTGTCGCTGGCGGCGCCAGGGGTTTCGAAAGTTGCGTATAACTAACAGATCTCACGATGAGTGCTCCCTTTCTCGATTCTAGGTCCCAACCAATGGCATCTCCGTATGTCCGACAATTGGACTTGTACTCTCAACTTCTCTCTACGAAGAGAAATGGCAAGTTTGACAATGGGCTCCACCCTCTTTGAGACCACTGACACAGAGTTTCAACCTACGGCCAATATATTACTGGCACTCTAGCATTATTTTAGCAAATTTAAAGCCACACATACCAGTTTTTTCATCAATTGTTGCAGACATACACACACTAAATTAATTCAGCTTCTTGTTTTATATTTGCAACAATGAACATATTGACCATTATGACAGGCAGAACAATATGTTGGGTACCCGGTACCCCTGGTACCCAGTATTAAGTAGAGCTATGGGTGACTGATTTGATCGTTTTTTGCTCGTGACGTCGAAGATTTGACAAGTTCCTTTTATTTCTTTTTCTTTTTCTGTTCGTGCACAAGTTTTGCTATTGTGTTGTGACAATATGTAAGTACTATGTTCTGTAATTGATCACAGATTATACGAACCGTTGGACAATGCAACTGGGTGTCCAAATATCTTAGTTTTTTTGGTTTCCGAAATGAGAACTACATGCCTAAGCTGCATAACAAAAAACCCTAATTGTACATGTATTGCAACCTGCTGTCAAATTCTCACGCGACGTTAAAGAGGCGACTTAACCATGACCACAATGAAAATCGTGGAGTCAAGTTTCCTTCCGATCATGACCGCAATTTTTTTCCATGGGTCACCGGTAGAGCCAGCCGACCCAACAACTCCCGAAAAAAAAAGTTCCATTTTGGCAACGGAAATTAGAGGGCCCCGACTGAGCGCTCGATTATAATAGACATTTTGGTGCACCTGCAGTGAAGTCGATGCAATGCTCGACACTAGTGGGCACACAGTTTTTCACTAGCAGGATTATCTATCATGTAGTTCTGAATGGAACACACCTGTTTTGGCCGTGTCGCTTGAATAGAACCATTTAATTGCGCACGGTCAGGGACTTCCACGAATTTCGGGGCTGGCCATAATCAAGCATCGCCAACGAG
Organism: Hermodice carunculata; assembly: GCA_964020975.1. Classification (NCBI taxonomy): domain Eukaryota; kingdom Metazoa; phylum Annelida; class Polychaeta; order Eunicida; family Amphinomidae; genus Hermodice; species Hermodice carunculata. The sequence goes on along the minus strand of CAXHWN010001621.1, from coordinate 2,104,943 downwards.
TACTGAATGACATTTATTCCTTTGTTCAGTTGAGAAACTTTGTTTACTAATGAGGGCCATTGTTATTAACAGGGATAACAAACGAATAGGATGGCGCACACAGAAAATATCAAAGTTTCTTGTCCGTTCACTTTTTTCAAGCTCCAATGGAGTGGTGTATTCTGGGACATATTTGGGGCAACATTTTACGGCATATTTGTGATGACAAGGTTGTCTTACAGAGATAACACTAGGAATATACATCATTCTCCATAGATATACATTATTCCGTTTATACTTCCCAGGGAATAGTATGATAATTGAATAATAAAGTCTAGGTCACATGGGTTTCTTATGAACTAGAACCATGATTAAGTATGCCACCTTAAAAACAGCAATCCGTGAAGAAAAGTTCTTTGCAGCGTCGTTCTGATTTATGGAATAGAGTTGTATTTGATGGCTGAATATCCTTCACGAATTTGGAACTTTTCAATGTATGTGATGCTAATATAGATTGTAATTATGCACCACCTAAGGAAACGGAAAATATTAATGAATCGGGCGCAGCACAAATGGAATCGTATACATAAATGCAGATTGAAAAGATAAATTATGTAATTTCTAAGCGAAGGTAAATTTACTTTTGTGGAATATAAAAGTTTTAATTCATAATGCCACAGAGACAAATAATCTGTGTATATTATTGCACATTGGGAGGTATTGCTGTCGGAAAAAGACAGTAATATATCGATTGCTTTGACATAATGGATGCCTGTTATGTCGGCCATAAATCGTACATTTAATGACACAAAATGCAGCTCCTGCCATAATAGTCATAAATTATTGATACATTTCGTTGAAAACTTTGTTTATTATTAAAAAAAACCCTACAAAATATACATTTAAGCTAAATGCCTTAGGGTAGATAAATTATTTCCTACCATCAAGATATCTAGTAGTGGTCAATGTTGACACAAAAAATATGCATGTATACCACATTGAATAATTTTCCGGGGAAAGCCATGATGTCCATAATAGTACAGATAACATAAATGCATTGCATAGGACTCAGTCTTTACGTAAACTAATCATAAAAGTAACAGATACTTTGTTAGTAGTGTGAAATGTAAGCAAGCATAATTCGAAGCTTGCAAAATAAATAAATAAATAAATAATTAAATAAATAAATAAATGAATAAATGAATTAATAAATAAATAAATAAATAAATAAATAAATAAATAAATAAATAAATAAATAAATGAATAAATAAATAAATAAATAGAAAAAAAACATACTTCAACCCTTCCTTGCATACTATAGTACGTGTACAGCGTAGTGTTTCGGTCAGTATATTTTACGAATCACTGTGGTTGAACTCAATATCAGCATCTATACGAGTTTAATTTATGTTTAATTACAAGTGAAAGATTCAGCTCTTGACCAAACTTCATAAAAGTAAGAAAACAATCTCATTGCGTTTTCAGTTTTAATGAAATTTCGTACAGATGTAAGAGAGAGATCAGTATATCGATCTCTGATAGGGGACAAAAGAGAACAGATTATGACTAAAGCCGATTTGCTTCACAGCAAATCTGTCAGTGTACCTTTAAAATAAGAACATTTTGAAATGCTACACTTTTGCCACTGTTCGACATAATCTTAATTTGGTGTATTAGCTTAATTTGCATAAATTAAAATGCTACAACTTTGGTTCTTGGTCCATTGGATGTGGCCTTGGCACAAACCTATATTAGCTTAATTTGCATAAATTAAAATGCTACAACTTTGGTTCCTGGTCCATTGGATGTGGCCATGGCACAAACTTATAGACTAGTGTTTGAATGAAACCACTATCTGTAATAGTTTTGGAGCTGTTCCAGATTTTAATTTTGTGTATTTATCTTATTTGCATTAATTAAAAGCATACAACTTTGGTTCATGGGTCATTGGCTGTGGTCATGTCACAAACGTACCGATTTAAGTTAGAATGGTATATGTATGTACAATAGTTTTGAAGTTATTCAATATTAAGATTTTGTGTATCCGCCTTATTTGCATCAATTAAAATTTCTAGACGTTTGCTTCATAGCTCATTAAATGTATCTATGTCCCAATCCTATAAATTGAAGTTGAAATGGCACCTGTATCTTTACTACTTTTGAAACCATCCAAGATTTTAATTTTGTGTCTTCACCTAATTTGCATAAATTAAAATTTTACAACTTTGGTTCATGGTTCATCAGATGCGGTCATGTTACAAACCTAAAATTGCAGTTGGAATGGCAACTCTATGTATAATAGTTTTGAAGTTATGAATCAAGAACCAAAATTGTAGCATTTTAATCTATGCAAATTAGGCTAGTATACAAAATTTTGAATATGTTGAAAAATAGCAAAGTGTAGCATTAAAAACTGTTATCAATTTGAAGGCACCCAGACAGATTTACTGTGAAGCAAATCTTCTTTTCAAGTTTATTTTACAGATTTTGTGAACCGAGGAATCTGGGTTGAGTCTGACATGTGTTTCCCTGCGGGAGGCAGCAGAGACTGGCATTGATAAATCTCTGGTGGCTTTCTCTGATATGACTGGATGATCCCTAGCTGCTTCCAGCCTGCAAAAGTAGTTTCGACCATTGGGCTTTTACCTTCTGCAGCAAGCCTCGTGACTTTTGGTAGTGCCCTGTCTCGAAATCATCAAGTGATTTCACCTTATTGAGTAAATCGATTTGCCATGATTTAACCATGTATTTCAAGCTGGGTTCCCCTGTTTCGACATGAATAATACCGTTGCATGTCTGGGGCATTGCACCAGCTAGTGTCTTCAGCGTTGATAAATAGGGTTTTCCGCACATTGTAAATTTTTCTAAGTCATGATTCGCATCCATAAGGTAAAGAGTTTGTCAGGGCGAAGTTCCACACAAGGCATTTCCCTTGGTAAAGTAGCGTCTTCGTTTTTATAGCAAAACGAGACAAATTTTAACATGCTTTTTTTCACCTGAGGTTCTGCTTGGTGTTGAATAGAAGAGTTTAATACACGCGAACCTGAATAAATAAGCGACGTTACTTTCTTTATTAAAACATCGTCAATCATGTAAGGTTCGTCATTTTCTGTACTTATCCCCAAAGTACTCTGATGTAACCGGATGGACCTCTTGGTCAATGCCTGCGGCAGATCCTATAATTAGTCTCATTTTTTTCAACCACTGCAGTCCTTGTGGTAGCAGTCACTGCAGTATCACCCAGGAGTAGAAGAACTGTGATATTTCCCAAGAAACCGTCCATGCTGTTCAGTTTTACGTCCCTAATAGTTTGTTTGTATAAAATGTGAACAGGGAGGAACTAGATGGGCTACCCACATTGATATTGAACTCTTCTTGCCCGATAATTCCTTTTGTTTGGCTCAGTGTTTGACCAATGGCCGCAAGAAGTTTTGTCGTCAACCACTTAATGCTAACATATGTAGCAATTTACTGCAGTTCACCTTATCATATGCTTTTTGTAGTGAAGGAAAACAATATGCAGAGACGTATTTGCTTCTCTTGCTACATCAATGAGCCATCGTAAAGTTTAAAGTTGCTTCGGGCAGCCTCTTCTCTTTTGGCACCAGGCTTATTAATTGTCAGGTCTGAACCACTAGAAATAATTTTGACTGCCTTTAAGAAAGGCAACCAATATCGACGTGAACAGATTTAGTTTTCGAATATATGGGCTTCCACAGAAATAATAATCTCAAGCTCGAGCCATACTCTTGTTTTGAAATTAATTGTTCTCAACTTGGTTGCGGTTGATGTCCATGCATTATTAAGAGACCACTCAAGCCCATTTTTAACGTATAGGAATGCTCTCTCTCTCTCTCTCTTTTTCTCTCTATCTCTCCCGCCCTATCTCTCTTAACCAAGACGATCTCTCTCTCTCTCTCTCTCTCTCTCTCTCTCTCTCTCTCTCTCTCTCTCTCTATCTATCTATCTATCAATCTATCTATCTCTCTTAACCAAGACGATTTTTTGTAATGGAAAATAGTGTATTTCATGAATTGCCTTTTCTGGAGATATGGGATATGGCTGCTGTCGAATGAAAGAACACGTCAAATTTAAATGTAACTTGGAGATATGTACAACGCTCTGATTCTGAATGCCAGTGTCATTACACTGTACATGGATCATTCTCTTTGTATATATAGAGTATTGAAGGATAAACTTTTTCGGTCACTTTATCTGTACACGAAGACTTGCTAGACAGGTAATTCTGCATAGTTTCAGAGATTTAACATTATTGTTCATTAAATCTAGTAGACTTCACAAGTGACACTGCTTTTTACAAGAACTTAAATATAATATTTCAATTTGTTGCAATTCGGCTGTACTGATATGATTTGGTGCGATCGGGATAACAGTCCCATGATGCTCACGTATGACAAAGACGGGTTGGCCCTTTCTACAACAAGGATTTCCGGTTTATATTATATTGTCCGGTTCCCCGTTTAATGAGAACATGGGCATATAGCTACTCGGTCGAAAACCAACATAACGATGCGTGACTGTGTAAAATTTGACACGTAGGCCTACTTGGCCACTGGAATAAATTGAAAGGTTGTTCTATTTCAACATTTTCAGGTAAGGAAGCAAGTAAAGCTAATGCGACAATTTCATCGAGTAAAATAAATGCATAAATGATGAAGGAATAGTGTGACAGCATTTGGGATATTCATGTTATTGATAGTGGTTCTGCTGATTGAAAAGCATAGGCCTATTTCGTTTTCAGTATTTCGATTCATTTTTACGGCATGTTCCACCCATAGACATTTTGCTATCTAGACAGTAGCAGTCGCTATAGGTCGACAAGGCACGTCGACAAAACCATCGTTTAACCCTTAAAGCGCTGATTTAAGATTGAGTCAACAGCTTTCCTTGGGGCACTTTGCGCGCAATGCGCGCAAAGTGCCCCAAGGAAAGCTGTTGACTAAGACTACTTTTTGCTTTAGACTAAGCTTGCTGGTATTTGAATGAAAGGTCTCTTCATCAGGAATTTGAATCTTTTAACCGTTATATGTTTCACGGTAGTGAGCAAACGACTATAGCCGTGATTAGCACTTTAAGGGTTAAGAATGTGCCATAAACCTTCGCAAGCGTAACCAGAATGTTTATACCTCTATAATTCAGGGTATGTATTCCAGGGCCCGTTTTAAAAATTTCGAACGTCTGACCCAAGTGCCAAGATAATGGATATTCGTCATTATTATCCAAAATTCTGTTGAACAAAGTTGTAAGGAGTACCATCCATTCGTCAGACAGGGTTCGTAAAATTCCGGGCGACATATCATCAGATGCCAGTGGCTTTGTTTTGTTTCAGCTTTTTTAGCTAACTCTACTTCATCAGGGCGGATTGGATCTCTTCGGTTGAGGATAAGGTATGCACTGCCACTTATATCCAGGTCTTTATCTGTCGGCATGTCTTTCCAACGGATTGGTCACAACCTGCAGTACAGAATAAAACTGCACGTGGCTTATTGTGTTAGAGCTACCAGTTGCATGGTAGGCTTAGGCCTAAGTTGGTAGGCCTTAAAACATGTTACGCTGTTTGGTGGCGAGTTCAACATTACGGAGGTTCAGTGCACTAACAATAGTCTGACGTGACAGATACAAAGTTTGCCCATAGATCATAACGTAGGCCTGTAGAGAAGCCAAAAGGGGATACGTTTGAGACAATTATCAGTCCTTTACCTTGCCTGGAGTAGTCTACGTTGCTAAATAAATTCACATTCTATTTTCCCGTACCAAATACCACACAATGCCAAAGCTCTACAGCTCCTTCTCTAGAGAAGACTTGGAGCTAGATGATTTCTATCTCTGACGCATACGCGTACATACTAGGTTTTCGAAAAGGTTGCTTTGTTTGCCCAGTTATCCATTTTCGGTTTATGATGAGGAAATTTCAGTGAGCATCTGCAGGCATGGTTTTTGTCTTTTCTGAGAAATAGCAGCCGCTACCCATTAGACATTTGTAGGCTGGGGATAAAACCAAAGCCTCAGCAGCAGAGTGGTAAAGTAAAAGTGCATAATACACACACACACATTATATATATATATATATATATATATATATATATATATATATATATATATATATATATATATATATATATATATATACTTATGTCTTGGGTGGTTTATGGGCAGAATTGTAATCCTCAGACCGTCTTGTGGGCAACTGTTCGGTTTAATGGCAGTTGAAAAATGGCCATGAACCATGTTTGCCTTAAATTCAATGCGCTACCTAGGGGGTTTCAGAAATGTACAAATTAGCAAATCTACCCAGATATTATGGGAAGCTATAAATGCGCAGAAACTGTGGTAAGCTATACTTGGTATCTACTGCCCATGGTCCAGTTTGAGGATTATAATTGACCCGCAGACAATGGGCGTGACCCACAAACCGGCTGTAGGACCTATTCCATTGTATATTTTTTTGTGGGCAGTGTATAATTGCCCATAAACCACCCAAGACATGTATGTCTATATATATATATATATATATATATATATATATATATATATATATATATATATATATATATATATATATATGTATAATATATATATATATACATATATATATATATATATATATATATATATATATATATATATATATATATATATATATATCTCAAAAGTATCAAATTTGATTTGACATAATAAGAGCACTGACGGCATGTAATATCGTTATCCCACACGAAAGGCCCCTAAAATCAAGATCGTACCCGGAAAGCTCCCCCCTCCCTCATCATGATCCAATATAAGACTTGCAGCAGAAAAAAAAATCAAGACCACGAGAGGGATTCATACGGATCAGGATGAAAAATAGCTATTCGTTGTATTTCATTCAGCATCATGATCAAACTGTAATCATGATATATGTTTTACGTCTTTATACTGCATCGGTATAGTGAGTTCTGATGCTGATCTGCCATCGTGACGTGTATGCCAGCAATAAATATGCTAAGTAGATTGACCGTTTTCTCGTCCTGACCTTGATCAGTGGCCCTGATCTTCTTACTATTTACAGATTTTTTTCATCCAAAGTTTGAATACAGCTTACCTGTACCCAATTTCAAATGGGACATTGCCCTGAAAACCATTATGTTATCCGTCAGGTCAAAAGTGGAAATCGATTACTGGCTTTTTTACTTTGAATGTCCAACAGAGATTCCATGTCTTGAAAAAAATACGTTGTTTTATGCCTTAATACTTGGTATCAGAGGAGGTTTTCCAGTTTTAATTGTTGTGCGACCAAAATACCCTTCCATTGTCAGCACGCACGTATTCTTATGTGCAAAATGTTTCTTTTCTGGCCAAAGCTGCCAGATGCTTAAACCCTCTTCGTGTTGCATCTTGTACATTAAGTCAGCACATTTTCAAAAGGTCTCTATGTGTAGCTGTAAGACCTATATCATATTCTAAAAAAAGAAAAAAAAAGAACGAAAGAAATCCCTGCTGATTTCATGGCAGATATAGTGGTATTGGAACGAAAGTGCATTTTATGAGGAATTTGAATGCGGAATCATTATTTTAATTCTTGAGAGCGAGAATTCACTGAGCCTGTGATTGGCACTTCAAGAGTTAAAAAATAATGAACGGAACGGGACTGAATAGAAGTATCTGTTTACCATACACTATGGTGAATAGTTCTTAAGGGGAATGTAAAAAGGTCGCCATTTATGCGTGAAATTGTACGCTTTTGTTGCATCGTTCGTCGTGACTATGTGCCCACCTTGACGTAGCGGTTTATTTGTATAGCCGACGGGGCGCAGGAAGGCGCGCAGCCCCGTTTGTCACGCCTGTGTGAGGTGTCTTATCCACCGGCAGACAGGTGTATGCTGCCAGCCGCCCCCTCCTTTTATTTATTTATTTTTTTTTTTTTTTCATTCGCTGAATGCTCCAAAATTGCCTCGACAACACCAATCTGTTATACCATTACAACTGCAGTGGTGCAAGCGGAATTGATCTGCAACAAAATACACACAGCTCCCAACTTGTGATGAGATGGAGTAGGGTGATGGGGAAACGGAGGGGTGGGGAGGGGATCTCAGTTCGCTGGTACAGGTAATTTTATCCCAGTAAAATGAACATAAATATGAAAATATGTAGAAATGATGGCCACTATGGAAAATAAAGGGGGCCGGCTTCCAGCACACAAGCACGGCAAATAAAGATGCCCCTTACGCCACTGCGGAAAGCAGCTTTACCCATCTCTAATGATTTTTCAATAATTGCAGGTACAGTGGCAGGTGAGTTGACCTTAAAGGAGACTTTAATAAAGGCGATCGTCATCAACCATGCGAAGATGGGGGTGGGCTAAAATAGTTTTTCATACTGTTTACTGGGTTTTTCTGTCCACCGCATTTGCGTACTGGTAAACCCTTTGTTTTTCGTAATTAGACATTATTTCTAAATGATTCTATATTTTTGTATCCTAGCAAAGGCAAAAGTGTTACCCGTATCAGCACACTGGGACCCCATTTGCCCCCTTTCTTATGATTGGACGCCTCCAACCCGGAAATGCGTCCTGTCAGTGCGCACATGTGCCACCCGAAGCGTGCCTTTGAAGCAGACGACTGGCTGCCAGTGTCTCAACCGCCAAGTGAGGCAACCAAACAGTCCGGGGATGAAAACTTAATGATATCCATCGAGAAAAAAAAAGTCAAGGCGTGATTTATTGAACAGTTTTGGATTATTAACATTGTTCCACGACATGTAACAGATCACCATGGTGTGGGGCCTGTGGAATATAATGTGGTTTTGGTTCTTGCTGGTCAGGTGCCTGGTCCAGGTGTCAGGTAAGTGTTTACACCTATACATGTATACGGCCGGGTATAGTGTATTAATCGCCTTGACAAACAAATGTGTGGATTCGCCGAATTTTAGTATGAGACCAAAGAGAGAAAAATTTACATGTCAATGAAAAAACACTTTTATGCAGAGTCGTGCCGCCGAGAGAGCAGTTTTATCATCCAGGCATGACGTTGGAAGGGTCAGCGGCCTCGCGTTACACAATTGCCGCACAGAATGTGCCCGCTGCCCACCTGTCTTCATCGTGACCAGACATACATATATATATATATATATATATATATATATATATATATATATATATATATATATATATATATATATATATATATATATACAATACCGCTATTTTACTACATGGCTCTCATTTTGGCACCAAACGACTATTTCTTTTCGCTTCCAATTCATGCAAGCTCACATACTAATAACAGGCATACACATTTTTTCGTTTCTTTTTTTTTTCTGAAACGGTTCATAGGTGCACGAAGCTACTTTTCCATGCTTGAGCTTGGAAGAGCACCCCTATCATTTCGTCAGTATTCGGTCAAACATACACAATAAATCTCGCCAGCGGTTGCTTTTCTTATTTGCGATTCAGTACTATACAGGACACTACTAGTATAACCGATGCAAGACTCGGTCATGAATATTAACAAAAGACCAAGGCCGTAACATGTTCAAACAACTTGAAAATCTGGTGAAAAATATGATCTGCAGTGATTGTTCTCCCCTAAGCGATCACCATCAGCGCCTCGTACAGAACTGAAGTAAATTTTGATAAGAAATACCGAACGTGGGTACCCGTATCAGGGTCTGACCAATTTTGGATAATGTTTGCCCCCACTGTTTTTAGAGCATATTGGCATAACCGTAGTTTGTTCCGGCACCTGGCGAGGTGGGCTTTGCTCATACTCGTCCCTTTTGAGAGATGCAGCTAATGTGCATCATGTTTTTTTTTTAAAGTGGCACTCCGATGCACACCGGAACACAGATACCTCGGTACCACAGGAATGAGACATACATTGAGGCAAAGCTTTGGGATTGGCTCAGCGTTCAGTGCGAACACAAACTTAAAACTTTCAGATTCCCCACCGCACTTTCAGCAAATTTGTTGTCACAAACCTCTATTACCACCTTCTCTATGTTCACCCTTTCTTGCCCGATGTTACATTAGGTAAATTTTCTTCTTTTGTAGCAAGGAGTCTGCTTCGCAGGCAAACCCCTTGTTTTCAAATTGGAGAAAATCTGTATTGACTCATCTACTGTTGCTTTGACTGAGCATCCAAGCCATTAACCGAACATATGCGTGAATGGCTGCCACAGACGGCATTTGGACCTTCCCCGCCAGCACGCGTGCACACATCAGCGGGGAAATTGAGAAGTACAGACTTTTCTATTTACTGAAGTCGTGCTCTCTTATATAACTTGACAAATTATCACAAGGATTTAAAGGCTTTCTTTCAGTTTGCTTTGAAATTTTATGAACGAGAAAGTCTGGGGTGAACGAAGAGAGAACAGGGAAGGGTTGCACTATCAAGGTTCAACATCATCAAAGCAATGTCGTTGTTGTTCACTGCTATGATTGTTACAGTTACAGCGAATAGATTTGTCTTACAAAGCTTTCGGACGACACTATTGTTAGCAGAAGACGCTTTCTCTTGGTAATGGACATTAAATGCCTACCACGACCAACTGGGCCATATCTTCAATCAAATCTCACAAAATTTAAAAGTCAAGCAGTCAGTGAATCACCTTTCTGGCAAGCAAAGCTGCATTGCTAACATACTGAACGTAATTGTCTAATTGTATGAAAGCAAAGGGCGGAAAACCTCTTTGTACTACATGCAACGAGGCTAGCTTCCTAGGTGCATATAAGTATAATACTTTCAGCTTTCATACCTGAAGTGTTATCACATGAACTGTGCGCAATCATGAGCCGTCAGACACACTTTTTTTTTAAACAAAACATAATAAATGAAGCGTACAATATAACATAGACATGGCGTTCTGAAGTTTTTTTTTTCTGATCATCTCAAAACAAGTACTAGTTATATACGTTTTTAACCTTTTCAACCGTCGAAAAAGATCACCAGTAACTCATCTTGCTTCAGAACAGCGGGATGCAGAACAATTTTTTCATTACCAGATGTGACGTGTCAATTTAATGCCAACAGTTTTCGTGATCTTTATGCTAGTGTAACTCAATTGGGGCTTTGTAGCTTCCAGAAATGATGGTGACGATGATTACGTGCATTATGATGGCTGACATGATAACGATGGTCTTCATGATGACGTTGCAGACAAAGCTGACGATGTTGATTATGACGAGGACTACGACGACAATGATGATAATAAAGGTACTGATATCATCAATGGCGGTCATCTTTGTTTGCTATCACGTGATGGACACCAAAAGAATCAGTACAAGATTAGTAAGAGCGCCAATCTTTGCTTAAGAGTGAATTTCTGTCATAACGTATTTATTTATACTGGATCACCTTTTTGTATAGAAATAGACAAATAACCGGGATCTCCAGACATGGAGAGACACACATAGGGTGTGCAGAACGCGAAGGACTACACAGAGCCATGTTACCAGTACAAAGCGAAAGACAGAAGTTCATACTATAGTCCAGATCAGTCTATATGAGTTTACAAATGAGAAATGCGGGATACGCTGATGCGAACTTAATTCAGACTAAACCAACTGCTGAATAAAATAGAATTAAGCGACAAAACGATATGTATCAACGATGAAGATCTGAACATCATTGATGGTTATGTTTAAGACACATGGCAGGTCCTAGTTTTGAAACAGTAAAATTTATGTTTATTCACTACACTGTTTAGCTATTTACCAAATAAAACGTCTGGTTTGACGATATTGCATCTTGTTGACTCTTTCACTGGCAATTTCGACAAAGTTTCTGTGCTGTGGACTGACATAACGAGGCAGCCAGGATCTGCCTTAGCGCAACTAGACACACTCCACGTGTAGTACTACTTCAGAAGCTTGGTTGGCGAACCCTATCAGACCGGAGGAAATACTCCAAACTTATTCTTTTCTTTCAAATGTATAATAGGTTGACTGCACAATATCTACATGAATGGTTCCCCGCGATGTTGCATTCACTTCTGGACGTCTATTGAGAAATTGCGCTGAGTTACGCAAAATTAAGTTTACCATTTCTCCCCTCTACCATTGGCTCGTGGAATAACCTCTCGGTTGATGCTCTTGTCACTGATTCCCTACCGCAGTTTAAATCTAAATTAAATTTACTACTCTTAAATGTTGACAAAAAAGCCCTCATACTTCAAACATGGTAGTCGTTTCTTAACCATATGCACTACGCAGCTACCTCTTAACATCTACGTTTTAAACGCCCATCTACAACATGTCAACATCCTTCCAGCCTCAACGTGTGCATGCTCTCATCCTTCTGGGGATACAAAACATTACCTTCTGTTGTGCTGCCGTAAGTTCATAATGCAAAGGGTCCGTCTACTGAACACTGTGTGTCATTTACTTGCTCCAGGTGAAAAACCAACTCTATTAGTTTAGTGTTCAAGTTACATTTTATTAAATATTCTCTAGAAAGGTGGTGATGATTTGTCGGACACCTATAATGAATACCTCTTTGAGGCTGTTCAGACATTCATAGCAGAATCTAGACGTTTTATCTTATAATTTGATATACCATCTACTTATAAGTCTTCATTATTTGGCATCAGTTGTATTACTCCTGTACAAGATGTGAAATTAGTCTTCTGTTTCGTCCAGTGTGTATTGCATACACTATTGTATGTCTTTATACGTACTAAAGAGCCTTCAGATTAGTTAACTGTTACTATTAGGCAACCCGGTTTTTAAAAACTATTGAATATAAACGATACCATTTTCATATTCTGTGCAAGCCGAGCTTAACTCAAGGTACGCCAAAGAATACTGTTCACTCAATCAGAACTTGGTAGCGACTCTTGCAGCCTCGACGACAATACTATTATTTTTTATCTGTTCAAGACTTCATAGAAAAACACTTTTAGGGTGAAAGCGTAACTTGACAAATTTTTATAAGTATTGTTGACAGTTTCGTATGGACAACCAACATTGGGAGGCAAAACGTGTAGCCTCCTTGGTACTATTGATAATTTTATGAGCCCCTCTATCTGTGCTTGTTTTTGTGGCGTCTGTTCTTTCGTCTGTTTCTCCATCTCACCTCCCATCGAGTCTCCTTGAACTCGGTAGCTAGCGGCACATTCGAGTTGTATTGTTAAGTTTGTCCAGTGTTTCCGTCCTTTCTCTGTAAGAAGGATTAATATAGGGTTTGGCCCTACTTCCCAATTGCTTTTTTTAAAAATTAAATACGTTTAAACCAACTAGGCGGTGAACGAATATAATTTTGTTCTGACTGTTGTTTGAGGTGCATTATAAATTAGGTATGCTACGCTCCCAATAGCATTTTATGGGGATAACACAAGGTAAATAAAATCTGGCAAACACGGTGAAAAGATCTGGGTGAGAACTGTTTATTGTGGGATTACTACGTTACGTATGTGAGCAAATTATCCGTTATCCTGATCAGAAATAATATTCACAACTTCGCTGGTGGACAACAGAGAAGGTAAAGCTAACTCAAACTCAGCAAGTATCCTTTGCCTCGTGAAAAAGTGATTTTCAAATGGCCATTACCCTTAAACTTAAAGTGACGAGAAAATAAATACTTATTTCAAAGCACTCAATCTACCTGATTCCTTATAATCATATTTCAAGCAAGATACGTTCAAAACGTTACGAACATTGTTTCAAATATTACTACTGAGGTAACTACTTTGTAAAGTATACGCCAATATCCAAAAGGTAGTTTATTCCAAGTTAAGGGTAATTTCAAGACGGCATCTGATCTAAGAACCCGCCGCATAGTAATTGTACCCACGAATAGAGAAAATATGTCATTTTAGTAGGTGAATGATCTTGCGATCTAGATCTTTAAGTCTGAGGCATCTTCTGTCCTTTTAAGTACACGTGTCCTTGCATTGGCTTCATGCATAGTTTTACTGCTGCTCTTCAAATGCAGACTTCCCATTTTCTTGAGCATATATTAACTGTGAATAGTGGTATAGTGCCTTCATAAGTAGGTCAAATACAAGAAATCAGCACTTAAATGAAAAGAAAGTCAGCTTTCCAATATCATGCCCCTACTTTACACAGCGGTCTTTTGCGTATCTGTGATTTATATGGCTGATAAAATTTACCATGGAATAATAATTTTAGAAAACAACAATAAAAAAAACTTGGGCAGTAAAATTTGTAATTTTGGGTCTCATCAAAAAAGTAAAAACTGAACCTTAAAACGCACGTTCAGAGGCAAACATATGTGTTGAAACGCAGCAAATCATTCATGGAATTATTACCAATCTACAAATTACCCGAAATGAAAAAAAGCTATTACTCGGAAAATGAGTGCTCCATAAGACGTAACTGACATCAAAGTGATTTGCACGACCCACCCAGTCTTTTTGTGGTGTCGCTATTTTAAGACAACAGATATTTGACAATACCTCGATCATCGGTACCACATTTCATACCTTTATGTCCATATCGGTCATCCCCTTTTACTCAGAAAGCAGAGCTAATAGCCTGTCAATGAGTAAAACCGAACCTGTTTTTACAAAGGCTGGAAAGATTTCACTTGACAAGGCCACGCCGCTGGACAAATTGTTTCATATGTCGTAGATATTAATATCTTTGCTCGATAAAGTACCTATTTTTCAGGGTTATCTCTAAGAGAATGTGTTTTTTTTTTACCTTTCTCGAACCATATAACAATCAGTACCTATTTTACTGACCACTCCCCCATTCAAAATAATTTTTCCGCCCATGGAAGTCACAGAGCAAAAATGATAGCTACCGCCGGGGTTAGTGTCTTTATATCAGTGCATGCTCTGATTGTTTCTTTCTTTGTTCTGGAGACGAGGACATGTAAATTGGTGAGTCGTGGCAATACATATTCTTTTCAAATTGAGGGATTTTGACCACATGCCACTCTGAGCTCCTGAAAAAGAAAAATTAGCCCTTAAAGTCAGTCACCTGGCGATACTGTTACAACGTCAGAGTTCCACTGGAGTGAATCAGGTAAGGCGACATTTTGGCCCTTGCCCAATCAATCATTATTGTGAGCAGAGATACCTTTCCTGTTCACTTGCGGTAGCGGTCAAACAAGGATAATATCTGTCTTGCAGATTAGTGTCGAAATGGGAGCATGTCTGCAGGTGGCGCCACAAGTAACCTCCCATGGTAACCACCTGTTGCCGGTAGAGACACATGAAAGATTGACAAATCCAACTTCATCCATTTGTCAATAACGTCAAATGATCCAGTAGTAAGGTGCTGCCACTTTGCACATGATTCAATTTGACACTCTTATTCGGGGGCGGATCCATGATTTGTAAAGTAACTAAAACAGGAGGTTGGAAGTTTAAGGGGCGGCAAAGGCCCCGAATGGGGTAGGGGTTCAGAAGGGGGAGCTCCCTTGAGCTCATGGGTTCTGTACATTTCTGCAAGCCAAGAACAGTTTTTCCTGGCATCAAAATTTCCCCATTATGAGCGTAAATTCTTGCCAGGCTTCTTTCATTTGTCATCGAAACAAGTCCCTGTGAAATACATAAGTCTCTGTTAGTAAAACCACCTTGGATGTCAGATGTTTCCTGTAGTATCTGGACATAAATTGTGGGACAGAGGAGCACATTGTTCTTTTAATTTGCACATTTTTCCCAGTGGAAAAGGCGCCCTCCGAAACGCGCCAACTCTTGCATGAAATATTTGTTACTGCAATACTCCACCAATAAAAGGCAGCTCTACCATTGGCAGCCAATAATTCATAATTTCATGTGATATTTCACTGTACATGTACATTTTGGGACATGTGATTACTGACCTGCTCTATGATTACTCAAATACACCTGCTAAATCCTCATCTCCAATATCCTTTAATGCCAAACCAGTCAAGGAACTTAACACGAGATTTTAAAGAAAAAAAATGATCTTGTTCAGTCCTACATCCACCCATTTACCCTTTACGCTGTTAACAAATAACAACGCTACACTGTGCACTAATTGAATTAAAAGTAAATTTTAATTTGTGACAGGTAACACTTGACGAACATTGTCTGACGAAAACACGGTGTAAGCCGGAGTGGGGTTACGGTCGTACGGTTTGGATATTGAACCTTTCCCGCTCAAATCGCCCTGCCGTAAATTGTCGTCAGTCTTGACATTTCCATTTGTATTTCTCTTTACCAAAAAGATTTTTGATGAGATTTGTGTGTAAGGTCATTTATGATGGTACGCCCAAGGTCAACAGCTTGCCTGATTGGGTGCAGTGCCCCCTACCCGCGCCAATGAAAGCTTTTGACTCGGTCGTACTCAGACCTGGAATGGGTTATGAGTGCAAAAAAGTGACGTGTAATTGTCTGTTTGGTCGTGTCTTGCAATCCTTGCTTTCGTAAACATAACCGCAATGGATCTATATAAATATCTAGACCAAGCAAAAAAAAAAAAAAAAAAAAACAAAAAACAAAAATTCCACGATGGACTGCACTAAAAATACCTGTGTATAAAATTCAAGTTTCTTTTTCTTTTTGACCTTGCAACAGCGTTAATCTGCTGATGTCAATTACGCCTCTTTTGCTATATTTTATGGTTAATGTAAATTAGAACGGTGAGCTGATCGTCCTTTACGTGAATGATTCTCCTGTGTTGCTGCTCAGCCACGTGGAACAAGGGAACAACACAAGCATTACAGTGATACTTTTCCACATATTACTCTTGCCAAAAAAGCAGCAATAAAACTTTCCAAAATGATCTATTAGATACGGAACAGGGAGGTAGGTTGTCAGTATCCCCGAGGACTTAAATTTTACTAGGATTTTGGCATACGATACCTCACATTACAGTAGGGTGACTCTAATGGCGTATTTCTTGGCATTATCAGATTTCCCTGAATAGGAGACATTCATATTTAACTGCGATCCTGCTCACTTCCTGTGTTGCCGGGGCAACACACTGATGCTTCCACCATGATCAGGGCAGATTTGTATTATATACTACATAAACATCCATAAATAACACCTTTTTAACCAAAAGAGAGCCCATTTCTAATGATTTTAGGCATCCTTTAACCTCAAATATATGTTAATATTTTTTCTTAAGATTATTGTGTGTTTGTGTTGTTCATTTTGTAGAGAAAGTACTTTTGACCATGCTAAATACATGGATCTGCCCTGATGCAGGTGGCTCCTTCTTTTGCTCAATAGCTGTTAGAGTAGGACCGCATTAAGATATGAATACATCCTACTGTTTATCACAGACATGTAAGGTGGAAACGATATTCTTTACTGGTAGTTGGAAGAGCTACCAAAAGGTCAGCGGTTCCGAAGCAGATAGATAAATGAATGAATGAGTGGTTGAATGAACGAACGGCCGAACAAACAGATAAATATATGAAACATCATAAACCCCTAAAATGATTTTTACCCAAACCCCCTCACTTCTCCCCAAAAAGTTTTAAGAACCTGAAATTATATGCTTAATTCCCTCTAAAATATATATAAAATCTAAATTGTCTATGTGCATATACTTTAAACTATATTATGCCTTATCAAAGGCATGCCCTAACAAATACACTTTTCATGTGTATACACTTATTAGGGTTAAATTTATTTGTGCAAAACGTCAGTATTCATAGGAAGTAGAAAACGTATTTTCATTGAAACATCCAATCTTTGTAACAGAAAACTATATAAGGGTGCACATTTATATCCTCTACCTTTTGCAAATGAAGCTCTTTTTGGCACATTGATTTATTTATTGCTTCTTGTAATTTCATGTATTGTTATTGCTTGTAACTTGAAGACAATCTACACTGCTTGTACAAACCGTTCCAGTACCAAACTGACCCTGGTGAGATCTGATAACGAGCCAAACATCATCGCATTTTGGTCCCGTCCTGTGTTTGATCTTTGCTGTTTTTATTTTTGCAAAGCCCTAAAAAACAAATTTATATTTATCTATTGCTTATTATTTCATTATGTAATTTATAGCCTGTTACTTGTAGCCAATCAGTTGCGTACACTGCTCGTACAAACCACATCAAATTTTCGGATGCTGATTTTCTGGACCAAACGGACCCCTGGTGAGATCTGATAAGGAATCAAGCATTATATTTGATTTAAACGTATTTCATTTCCAACACAAAAAAAAAGGTTGAAGAAAAAGTGGTAACACTTATGTTAACTCCTTTCTATAATACATACATGTGCACATATGCAATATGCATTCGGTGAGAGCCATCGCATTTGCATTCTATTTAATGCTTGATATTTGCTCCTTTTCTTTGTTTCGCAGTTTCACAAAAAAGGGCGAATTCGTTTAAAATGAGATTATATCAAAAGCAGTATCAAATGCACTGATGTGCCTATATGGCAAAGTAATAAATATTACTTATCTTCTATAGCATATGTTTGCTCCAGCATTTGTGCATGCTGGTTACATTGAAGACTTTTCTCTTTGTACCACAGTTTTGTAAGAAGAAATCGTTAATTACATGCTGTAATTTCCCTTAATTTTGCTGCATTTTTTTGGGGGGGGGGGGGGTATTTCGCCCATGGCACAAAACCGAAGAAAAGTTACAACAAAACAGTGTTGAAATATAGCTTTAATATGGGGGATGTCTAAAACAGTGAAAGCAAAATCCACAGTTTGGTGTCAACATATTTATAGAACACAATTGGCCAACAGGCTCACAAGTCTGTACTAAGGTGTCTTGTAGAAATATGACAATACAAAATTGAAATGGTGAACATTAATACAAAAAGATAGATAGATAGAAAAATAGACAGACAGACAGACACACGGACAGACAGACAGACAGACAGACGGATGGTATGGATGGATGGATGGATGGATGGATGGATGGAAAGATAGATAGATAGATAGATAGATAGATAGATAGATAGATAGATAGCTAGCTAGCTAGCTAGCTAGCTAGCTAGCTAGATAGCTAGATAGATAGATAGATAGATAGATAGATAGATAGATAGATAGATAGATAGATAGATAGATAGATAGATCTTTGCATTGTGCGTACACACCTGGTCTTCTTTAATAACTCTTGAATTTGATGAAGGTGTGGCGTGCTTTGTGTGGTGTATCATCAACTTCTCCATATCAAAGCATATCGGTTTGACAACAAAGGCGGCTTACAGTCCACCGCAAAGTTTTTTGGTACATTTCTCCCGCACACAAAAATATCTGCATTATATGAGCTGTAGAAACATCACAGACTTTATCCTCATGGAACCTGGTCAATTTCGGACCGGCTTTTTACGTGACTAAAGCAATTTACAGTCGATTTTAGGTGTTTTTTTCTGCTTTGTTATAATAGTTCATCTGTTGTGTATGACAACTTCAGGTCGCACGCCATGTGATACTGGACTTAAACTGTCACAGAGATGCAAGTAAAACGCACAAGTAACAATAGCGTAAATATACGCAATACAATCCTGACGAAAAGCCAGGGGGCAGTTCATTAGACGTAATTGATGTGTGTGCTTGGTGCTTCTTTTCAGACTACACATTTCTGCACTTTTGGGGCCCTAGTCTTTTAGACGCGGCAGAACAGTGTCACTCACTTGCCATCGATTTCATGCATGGTACCCTGGTAAAGGGCATTAACTCTTTCAGTGCCACATTTTGGATTGTGTCAACAGCTTTCCTTGGCGCGCTTAGAACACATTGCTCCCAAAGAGTGTCAAAGAAAGCTGTTGACCTGGACTTTTATATTCTATGTAACTACAGGCATGCTGGTATGTGAATGAAAGGTTTTGTCGTTGCTGTCTTCCTTTCTTTTTTTTTTTTTTTTACCAGGAACATGAATCTAGCACCCTTATTAAAATCAGAGCAGTTGGTTTTAAGAACTGGTATTTCGACTTTAGTTGCAGTTGGTACGGAACTATCATCATTTGAACCCGGCACTCTGGTCGACCGTAACAGTGCCCTTGTCGACCATAACAATTCCCTAATATGTTTCCTTTCTATTTCCTGTCGGCATCGGTAACTACTTTACGTGTCTTCAAACTTGGTCCCTTGTGATTTTTTTCCGCTTTGGCCACTCATATCGGATATAGGGTTTTGACTATTGATTTGCCCTCAAAATCTCTGACTATAGGCAACCGCGTTGCAATATTTAATATAGCTATTATTATTAATGTTAAACACGAATATTGCTTTTAAACCAGTTAAAAGCTTGGCAAGAGAAACCTGTTTTGCCCTTTTTGAAACAGGGATCTGCCCATAGACGGGTGCTTCAGTGTTGAATGACACAGACCAAAGCAGCTCCCCCATTAGATTTTGAATCATTGTTATTCGTCCATATTCAAGCTCAATTCAGGTGAACGTAAACCGAAAGAAACCTCTGACAGCGGCAAAGAAGCGAAGTGCCTGAGAGTGTTATTACCTCTGTATACGTGCATTGTTTGAAACATAAGATTAAACGTAGAAAGCCAGTTGAGGAGCGACTGTTCCAGTCTACAATTTCAAAGTTGCCTCATTTAAACTTAAGTCAACCATACAGCATATACATTCTTCGCTCGAAGCAACTTTCAAACATACTGCGATAGGACATAATACATCCTGTTTATCGTCACGTTGCTATAGATTTCGTAGAGAATGTTGTGATGCTCATCTTTAGTTCAATACAGGTTTTCCCTTTGAACTACGAAAGCCTATGATATTATGCATTCTTACGGCAGCTAAGTTACATGTTTGATACGCATAGATAGTCATGCTGACTGTTGGAGCACGGGTGGCTGGTCATTGACACGTTCATCTTGCTTTGGTTCCTTGCAAACATATTTTATTTGTCAATTTTGTAACAGTGTTTTCCTTGTGTAAACTTCTATCATACACCAATGGAGGTTAGCCATTAGACAATGCTGCAGATATATTTCAATATGAACATCACATAAAATAATATAAGCGTAAAGACCAACAAAACAGAAGAGTGATTTCTATTCCTCGTGTAGCGATTAAAATATTGGCGGGTTTTTTTTTTTTAAGGTAAATACTTGGGTTTCAGAAATTCGGGTATTGCAATGGCGGGGTACCTCGCCAGTTATTACCCGTTTTAAGGGGAAATAACATGCACGGGCTACCATTCAACCAACCAATCAAACAGTGTACATACAATAAACAGTCACTAAGCAATAAGAACAATTCTATCCTTCTAAAACTTATCATTACATGTCACTATCATAGGTATGTAACATAATGATCAGGTTGTAGAGACCAAGCATTAGACAGTTATTGGGAAGCGTGTCACCGGAGTGCGGAAAGAATATAGGTATCACCCATATTATCCTTCATTTATCAAAACTACATATCAATACAATTTTGGCTGCTTTTTTCGGATATCTGGTTCTTGAATGCTTAAAAGTAAACAGGAATGTAAGTTTAAAATTTCTTTTGTATTTCCAATGGTTATAAGCATCTTGATTTTTCTAGAAAAAAGTATGCACTGCCTCAAATATAATCATTTTGGTATTGTTTCCAAAAGCACACTCAACCATATAAAACGGTCTTCAGAAAGAAAAGCGCCGGACGAAAATAACTGTTTCGTGTAATTTAACTTTTGTATGTGTTGTCAAAGTCAAGACAGGTAAAGCTGTAATGACATGCATCTTCTATCGCTACACCTCAGGTAACGGTTGGAGATTCTTCCATTCTTGTGTTTATATAGTATATTCAAATGGTAGTTTAGCTGGCTGTCTCCCAACGCAGACATGCATGCCATACAGAGGTATTTCTTTTGATGAATCAAATAAAATTTCTTTTTTCCTAAGTGTTTTGGGGTTTTTATCAGATCAGTCCCGAAATTTCGAGACATGTTCTGCGATATTTTCTTCCGACCGTTTTTTGAAAATGTAAAAATCAACTGGTCTTTAATCATATAGTGGCTTTAGAAAATGTATCATCGCAAGTGGTGGGCCTAGTGATAAAATAAGTAAGATTATATTTATTGGGCAAATTGCACAAGGTTCTGTCGTTTATTCTAGGTGGTAGAGAGTCGGACAAATAACAAGGGGTCTTACAACAGGCTTACCTTCAACCCAATCCCATTTTCAATAATTGACCCGACCTGACCTGAGGATACTTTGAGGATAGATCTGTTCTTTTTGGGTGCCTAGTTGTGGTTTCCTCTGAGCTCTTGCAATTTAATCATATAGTGAAAGAAAAAAAACCGCAATCCATTGACTATAGGCGCTGAATTACAAAAGAGAACCATTGAAATAACACTGCTATCGAGCTTTGTTTGTGACCTTTATTTGAGACTCT
Organism: Hermodice carunculata; assembly: GCA_964020975.1. Taxonomy (NCBI): domain Eukaryota; kingdom Metazoa; phylum Annelida; class Polychaeta; order Eunicida; family Amphinomidae; genus Hermodice; species Hermodice carunculata. The sequence goes on along the minus strand of CAXHWN010001621.1, from coordinate 2,082,724 downwards.
TAAGGAAAAATGTATCACCTAAGCAGGGGTCAGTTAATGCTGCTTCTTGCGCAGTGCGCAACGTCAATAGTCACGTAGTTTTCTTTGAAAACCTTCCCCTGTCCGCTCCAGCCTCCTCCTCCTCCGCATCGGGCATCGGTAAAAGTGGTTATTAGGCCACCGTCCGCCAGCATGTCATGTAAGGACCGCGGCTTAAAAGACAATAGCTATTAGCACGGCAATATAAATGATCTTTTGTGCATACTCGTTGGAATTTGGTGGTACTTATTTAGGGCAGATTTATGGATACCCCTGGCAACTCCTCAGTTGTGCATGGTACATTTAACCCATGGCCTGCTGTCCCGATAAGCCCATTTACTGAGCCATATTATTCTATTGTGAAACTGGCACACTTGTTGAGTCTAAAATGTTTGCCTCATGTACATGTCTTGCAGTTTTAAAGCGAAGAAAAAAAACTTGTTATCTTGATTTAGCCGGCCGTAACACAGTCCTATCGGAATGCATCTGTGCCAGTTCCGTGCAAGAGCATAGTCAAGTTGCTGACGCCCTCGGCAGCACTGATCACTGATTTATAGGCTGCCATTTTAGCAGCATATATATATATATATATATATATATATATATATATATATATATATATATATATATATATATATATATATATATATACATAAACATATATATATACATAAACATATATATATATATATATACATAAACATATATATATACATAAACATATATATATATATACATAAACATATATATATGTATACATATACATATACATGCACATATTCAAGGAACAAAATCTGAACAAAAGAAGGAAAAACACATAAAAGATATTTGTGCGAAGGTTGTGTAATGATTAGTCATGCAAAGGATACACAGAGAATGCATATGACGTTTCTTTCAAGCAAGGAACCCACAAGGTTCCACTGACACCGATTTTTGTTTTCCTCTCCCTATATAGATAGATAGATAGATAGACAGACAGACAGACAGACAGACAGACAGACAGACAGATAGATAGATAGATAGATAGATAGATAGATAGACAGATAGATAGATAGACAAATGAATAACTCAATATCAGCTATGTATACGACCTAGGAAGCCCGAGGGTTCTTTTCACCACATAAAACATTGTAACTATTCCTTTTTCTTTGCCTGCACAGCAAAGTCATTATAAGTGTAGTGCTTTGTGTTGGTTACACCCTTGATTTACAGGAATTTTATTTACAGGATAAGCAAAAGGCGACTATAAACGTCTTTGTTGTACTGCACTGGCGCGCTACATTGTTGCTTAACAAGAATTTTATTTACAGACTGCTCGTGACGAAGTCAAGATAAAGGACGTTTTTTTTTATCTGTGCTGCAGATGTGGCACCGAACACAAGGCAGAGAAAGGCTGCGGTTCTGTTAACTAACTGTATCTATCTAAAAAACAGTCGTATAGTTGGTGTTTTTTGTGATTTTGTTTGTTTTGTTTGTTTTTAGCTCTGCTGACTAGTCAGTCAGCTGAGCTTATAGGGTGGTCTGCCGTGCGTCCACAATTCACATTCTCGACTTCTTCAAAACCTATGGCCAGATTCACTTCAAACCAGGTTGGGGGTGGGGGTGGGCGTGTACCTTGGGTAGGTCTATATCAAGTTTGTTCAAATGGTCACAGTCCAGTAATGTTTTATTTTATATGAATCTTTTAGTTAAGTTTTTGGCAAAATCTTAAAAAAGTTTTTTTTTTCTCCGAAACGACTTGGCCAATTGCTCCTAAATTGCATAGGGACACTTCTGCTTACCTCTAGATCTTAATTGTTCAGCTAGTGAGGCTGAGTTTTTTCTCTATTTTTGTGAATTTCTGCATGTTTTCGCTACTTTCAACTTCTCCAAAACCGTCACTCAGAGATTATGCCGATAAGATGGTGTAAATCTTCCTTGCAGAAGGGTCACACAAATTTGTACACCAGGTGGCGTTGCTATGGATCCCTGATTTTTATTTTATTTATTTTCATTTTTTATTTTTTTTTTTTAAATTCGGGTCCTTATCAGTCAATGCATATATTCCAATAGATTACTATGTAAGTGAATGGCGATTGCTGTCATAGATCACATTTAAGAACTCTTCTCCAAAACCCTTTTCCCAGATTCACTTTAAACTTGGCGGATATATACCTTGGGTGGGTCTCTGCCAAATTTGTTCAAACGGTCTTGGTCTAGGGATTTTTATATTTGATATGGATTTTTTTGTTTTTGTTTGGCAAAATCTTTAAAAGTCTTTTCTCGGAAACCACTTGGCCAATTGATTCGAAATTTGCATGGGAACACTTTATTCAACAGGTGGTGCTTAATTTAAGAAACAAATATATAATTTTTGTGTGTTTTACTATTTTCGACTCCTCCAAAACCGTCACTCAGTTTATGCTG